>PVLC010044627.1:0-12110 GCA_004027655.1 Graphiurus murinus | reverse complement strand
TCTGTTTCAAAAAAGAAAGAAAGAGCCGGGCGTGGTGGCGCACGCTTGTAATCCCAGCATTCGGGAGGCTGAGACCGGAGGATCCGGGTTCGCGGCCAGCCTCAGCTACCTAGTGAGGCACTCCACAACTTAGTGAGACTCGGTTTCAAAATAAAGAATAAAAAATAGGGCTAGGGGTATAGCTCAGAGGTGGAATGCCCCTGAGTTCAATCCCCAGTACCGCCAAAAAAAAAAAACCAAAAAAAAAAAAAAAGAAAGAAAGAGAAAAGGAGGAAAAAAAATTACACACATATACACATATTTTATTATCTATTAAGCCCCCCCCTTTTTTGTGGTACTGAGATCAGAACCCCAGGGGCCTTCCACCTCTGGGCTACATCCCTAGACCTGTTTTATTTTTTATTTGGAAACAGGGTCTCACCAAGTTGCTGAGAGCCTCACTAAGTTACTGAGGCTGGCCATGAACCTGCAACCCTCCTGTCTCAGCCTCCCAAGTACTGGGATTACAAGCATGCTCCATCACACCTGGTCTAATATATTTATCATATGTTCTTGTTGCTTTCAGGAGGTGGGCAACTTGAAGATATATTTCAGAATACTAGATTAATAATCACATTAAAGACCCTGAAAAAGATCTTATGTTATCCATCTTCTTATCTTTAGGCTAGACTTTACCTATTCAAAGAATGTTAATAACCATTAAAATAATTACAGTAGATCATTAAAATAAGTACCTCACAATTACTAAGGTTACTTACTAATTTGGTTTTATTTGGCATTTTCATTTAGGGAAAAAGTTGGTGGAGAAAATACATTCACTTTCACAAGTATTTAATGATCACCAATTTCATGTAAGACACAGTGTTAGTCACTGTGGGAAGTGTGTGTAGGGAGGAGAGAAAACATAAAGATGAGGACAAAATGAGGTGATTTTTTTTTTCACCTGCTTTTAACAAAAGAACTTATAGTCCAGATGTTATAAGACAAACTAATAAGTTACATGGTAGATTTATAAGGAAAGTGGTTGAGCATTATTCATTCTGGCTAGGATAATCAGGGAAGACTTCCTGGAGGAAGAACATTTCAGCTGAGGCTTGAAGGGTAAGTGGGGCTTTTGCATATACAAAAGGAGCAACAAAGGGCATTCTAGGCAGAAAGAATAATAGTAGCAGCGATGTAGTGTTGAGTAACACATTAAAAATGTAAATCCAGGGGGGAAATTAAAAGCAGTCTGGAAACCAGTCAACACATATTCCCTGCACTTACTGTGCGCTCATGATTGTGCTAATTGCTATCAAGAATTCAATGAAAGTGTGAAACAATCTTTTCTCAAGAATCATATTGTCTACTTAGGAAGGCAAACTTGGATGCAGCAGAGAAATGAAAACAGTGTGAGAGATTTAGCAAGGTTGGGCAGGGGCTTCTTTATGATAGAAATCAGTGGCAAGGGGCAGCGTGTAAAAGTCCTTTTGAAAGCTAGAAAGAGAAGTAAGTCTTTAAAATTAGGTAAAATGGAAGAATCTTGTGGTATACTTAATATAGAAAGGATGTATTGAAAATTTTAATTGCAGGAAAAATATAGTGTTATATATTTCAAGAGGGAAACTTAGTAGCTACTAAAATACTAAGCATATGTGAGTGGACAAATGGTATAGGGGTCTGGAATTGGTTATGAAAGCAAGTGATAAATCCAAAGTATATTGCAAAGTAGGAAATTAATGTGGTCTCCTTGAAAGTATATGAGAGTTGCTGAGGCTGGTCTCAAACCTGTGACCCTCCTGTCTCAGCCTTCTAAGTACTGGGATTATAGGCAGCACCACCATTCCCAGCCCAGTACTTGGGAGGCTAAGACAGGGGGATCACAGGTTCAAGGACAACTTCAGCAACTTGCAAGGCCCTCAGCATCTTATTGAGACCCTGTTTCAAAATAAAATAGGGCTGAAGGTGTAGCTCAGAGGTAGACTGTCTCCAGTACCCAAAAAAAAGAAAGAGTGAGAGTGTGTGTGTGTGTGGGGGGGGGGTGTTTTATGGGTAGAAATGGCATATTTTGTTATGCTTTGATTTGTTAGGGATGGAAGTAGATAAGAGGAGACAAGGAGATGAATGAATCCAGAAAGGAATAATAATTCAAGTTGACCACTTCATCTCGTGTTCAACTGAAAAACTAGTAGTCCATTCAATGCTGGAGGGACCTGGCTATGTGGATGTATTGAGAGACTATGTGCCTATCCATGGCTACCCTAGTAAGGACACTTGAATAGTAATTTTGGAAAACAAATCTTTAAAAGAATTTGTAGCCCAGTAATAGAAACACACATCTGAGTAAGATGTGACTCCATCGTTTTTCCCTTATGAAAGTTTCCCAGACCCTCACAAATATATTGGAATAAATGAATTTATTTTAGCTGCAAGTGGCACCTGATCTCTACTTGAATGTCCTACTTAATACCTCATTCTCAATATATCCCAAATTAAAATCATCTTAGCCTCACCTTTCCATGTTTCCAAAATCAGCATTTCTTGATTTCTAGGCTCCAAGCATTGCCCTTCTCCCAGTTTTCCAGGTTTAAAGTCTTACTCTGGTTAAGATCATACCCTTTTCACACACACCCTTACCATCAAAAAACACAACTGTTGCTTATTAAATTTAGTGTGAGCTTATCAACCTTGATTTTTATTACCCTTCTAATGTAAGAGGTCCTTAACATATTTTAGGTTAAATACCACCATTTCCAGGTTTACTTATTACTTCTTCCTGACACAGATCCTGTTGTTCCCTACACCTGGAATGTTGTCTTCTTTGCCTTTAAGAAACTTCTATTCTAAAACCCATCTCAACCTCCAACCCTTCCAATTTCCCTTTTTCCTGTACTTTTCCTCTCATTCTAATCATTGTGACTTTCTCTCCCATGTTTGAATTCCCCAATATACTCTGCACTTTTTGTTAATATTATTTGTGTTCATCCAGTCTCCTGATTTTCTCATAAACTTTATGAAATTTAGATGAAAATAAATTTTCATCGTGTGCATTATTTCTCTTTTGTTTTCTGTTCCCTTATCATGATAGTCTTTTCTGTAGTTTCTGCCTTGAAGATTTAACAAGCATTAGAACTTTTGTTTGCTCAGGCACTGTCACCCATCACTGCTAGATGCTTTTTTACATTTTTTTTTTTTTTTTTTTTTTTTTTTTTTTTTTTTTTTTTTTTTTTTTTTTGCGGTACTGGGGATTGAACTCAGGGGCATTCTACCTCCGAGCTATACCCCCAGCCCTATTTTTTTATTCTTTATTTTGAAACCGGGTCTCACTAAGTTGCGGAGTGCCTCACTAGGTAGCTGAGGTTGGCTGCCAACCCGGATCCTCTGGTCTCAGCCTCCCGAATGCTGGGATTACAAGCGGGCGCGCCCGGCTTCCTCTGAACAATTTGTAACATAGATGTTGCAGCTTTGCATGTTCAGGAGAGCCACAGTAGCTAAATACTCATTAGTCTAAAAAAATATCTGGAGAAGCCGGGTTTGTAATCCCAGCATTCAGGAGGCTGAGACTGGAGGATCCGGGTTCGCGGCCAGCCTCAGCTACCTAGTGAGGCACTCCGCAACTTAGTGAGACTCTGTTTCAAAATAAAGAATAAAAAATAGGCTGGGGGTATAGCTCAGAGGTAGAATACCCCTGAGTTCAATCCCCAGTACCAAAAAAAATATCTGGAGAAACTGAAGTTGCCAAACAAGAAAAAACTCATTGTCCCTAATTAACTTTGGCAGTTTTCTGACCCATTCGTCACATCAGCCATCCTTCTGTCACTCTCTTGTTAATACAATGTAAATGCAGCACAAACCAAAATGAAATTGTAAACTTGGCAGAAATGAAAAACATGAAGTCTGTTAAAGTGCAAGAGAATGCCTTCAGTCACCTACTAAATTGCTGATGGGAAAAAAAGATGCTGATTGATCTTGTTGTGAATTACAAAGCCAAAGGCTATTGTATAGTCAGAAGATATGCCCCCAAAATAGCATTAGAGCATATTAACTAAATCATTAACTATTTTTTAAAATGAACTTATTTTTATTATAATCAACCCTAGCCAGATGTGGTGGCGTATGCCTGTTAATCCCAGCATTTTGGGAGACTGAGAAAGGCGGGATCGCAGGTTCAAGGCTAGCTTTAGCAACTTAGCAAGACCCTATTTCAAAAATTTTTCAAAGTGGAATAGGGAGTGGGGATGTAGCTCAGAGGTTAGAGTGCCCTGGGGTTCAGTCCCTGTGGCCCCCCAAAAAGTTATGATCGACCCTTTATTTTTTTCACCATTTACTATGAAATATTTGGGCCTGATTTAAATAAGTTTTAGTACCAGTTATTATCTTCTTTTTCTTTTCATTTGGGTTTTTCTCACCACTTTTTAAGCTTCGATTCACTCTTTTATTATTGCTTCTGTATATGTATCAGAATTTTTACTATACCCCTTTGTTCTGTTTTCGCTATTGTTCTTTTGCCTTGTTGCCAGTATCCTAACTTTGAAGGTTATTCACTATTCTCTACCTGGCCTGCCTCTTTAATTTTCTCTGGAATTCAGTAATTTCTACTTTAGGGTTTTTCCTTCCTTACTCAAGGTCTTTATTCTTTACTATTTCTTCCTTTCTTCACTAAGAAAGTTTGTTTTTTAACTTTGAATTTTTGTTTGATTCATTCTTCCTTCTAAATGCTTAATTGTACCTCTACTCATGGTGAGAAAGGTGGTATTAACCCAGAACTTCTGTGTACCAAAAAAACTCTTATAGCTAAGACCATGTATGAGGTAAGATCTATATACTCTTTTCTCAAAGGAAGCCTTCTTTCTGTTTTCCCCAGCATGTCCAGGTATTACACTAAGTCACTTTATCTTAACAGTTCCTCTGCAAACCTCTTCAAGGTGGTGTACTTATCCATCTACTGCCAGAAGTCAGTGGATATATAGTAATGAATCTGGTTAGATATTTGATATTGTAATACTATTGTAATAAAAATCCTACTCAGGAGTTTTAAACCAGAAAAAAAAAAAAATGGTGAGGAATATTAGATCTTGGGGGAGAAAAAGTATTCTTACCAGTTGATTACTTTCTGCTTCTGAAATTCAAATTTAATAGAGCTTAGGAATATTTTACATTTGATGCTAATTTGTGCCACTGTTTTAGGGTGAGAAAGGATAGATTTAATACTAACATAAAGAGAAGAAATTTTAGAGATAGTCACAGATTCTCTCTAAAGAAAATAGTCTCTTAAATGTTAAAAACTAGGCTAAAGTTAATGCCTGTAATGTGTGATAGGAATATTGTAGTCAGAAAATGGATCACTAATAGATTTCCTCAGGTTCTGATGTCTTTGATTTAGAGTATAAACATCAATATTGTTTGTTTTCCTAGACCTTTATTTACCTTTTATTACTTTTTTGTGTTGGTAAAAGGTAACTCAGAATATAAATTTTTAATCCTTCTAAAAGTGAAATCTTGAGGCTGAGACAGGAGAATCCGGGTTCGAGGCCAGCCTCAGCTACTTAGGCTCTCCACAACTCAGTGAGACCCTGTTTCAAAATAAAGAATAAGCCGGGTGTGGTGGCACATGCTTGTAATCCCAGCATTTGGGAGGCTGAGACCGGAGGATCCGGGTTCGAGGCCAGCCTCAGCTACCTAGTGAGGCACTCGCAACTTAGTGAGACCCTGTTTCAAAATAAAAGAATAAAAATTAGGGCTGGGGGTGTAGCTCAGAGGTAGAATGCCCCTGAGTTCAATCCCCAGTACCGCAAAAAAAAATTAAAAAAAAAAAAAAAAAGAAAGAAAGAATAAAATAGGGCTGGAGGTGTAGCTCGGAGGGAGAATGTCCCTGAGTTCAATCCCCAGTACCACAAAAAATATATAAATAAATAAATATAATAATAAAAGTGGAATCTTCACAAGTCAGAGTTTTAGTAATCTTATGTCTGTGATTTGGTGAAAAGTTAAAAAATAAGCACTTTGGAAAAATGTCTGTCTTCATATCCTCATTAGGAAACTTCTCTTTAATTTTGTAGTCAAATCAGAAAATTAATGCCCGTTGGACCACAGAGGAGCAGCTTCTAGCAGTGCAAGGTATATTAAAGATAAGCAGTTATTGTTGTTAATAATTATTTAACTTGTCATGAAAGGTGACTACTATAGTTCTTCCCTTCCTTTAGAAGTGGATCAAGAAAGGGCTCTTGTGTTCACCACAAAATCCTGGTCACCAGGGATTCTGTGTGGTATTTGTGGATGTGACATACTGAGTCTATGTGCATTTTGGGTCCTGAATAGCACGTAATGCATTCTCAGCACTGAATAATTGATGGTGATGACAAGCATGACCAAGTCATGTGGGCTCTCTGTCTCTCTACTTCAGTGTTCTTGCAACTGGGTTCATTCTTTCTGTATCACTAATTGATGACTCATAATTAAGAACATAATCTATGATATGTTTTTTATTTCTCTGATTACTCTTCATAATAGTGTTTATTTGTTAAGTGTCAGGTACTGAAAATATTAAGTATATGTTTAACTTTCAGTGTATCATACCTTACTTAAGAGATGTACCACTGAATGCTTAGAAACCTGACTGTAAATGTATTTTTTAAAAAAGAGACTTAGAAGACATATAAAAAAATTTATAGCATTTTAATGTACTATTTATAAGAATGCTTTGTAAAGTCATATGGCAAAAGATTCTTGTATTATGAATGCCTATGGGCATATTGGAAATATTATAAACTTTTTTCATGTTTGAGTTACTTAAGGGACGATTGTACATTTTATTCAGTATTGTGGAGTTGGGGTATTTTTTGTTTTGTTTTTTTCCTCTTCAAGAAAAACTATTTTCAGGACTGATTGTGTAATTTAAAATATGGTCTGCATTTTGTTTCTTTCTGACTGAGCCCTCTTTGTGTTGAGTACCAATAACTTTTTACCTAGGTTAACTACTATGAGAGAGTGGGGGTGTCCCAGTCAAATATACAAGCACACCTTTTAAAATAATTTCATATATTCATCAGGAAATATATTTAATATAAAAAGTGCTTTGAAAGCATCATTCAGATGCAAGAATAATGTAATTAAAGATTGACTGACACGTGAAAATTAGCCAGCCAGCAAAATTTGAAAATCTCACAGGATGTTGTCAGTAGGATGATGTCAGCCTTGACTTTGGCATCCAACGTGACACATTTTATAAAGAGAAATACTTGATTCTGTGGAGATAGAGTGCTGAGTGTACATTGATCACATCCATAATTATAGAAATAAGTTTCTGAGTTAGAGCAAGTTTTAGTTTATAAGGTTCAATTACTGCTATTTTAAAATCAGACTCTGATAATTTAAATTTTTGTTTAAAAAATTAGCATTTTAAAAGACTGCTTCATATTTATTTAGAATTATAACTTACAGTGCTAGCATAGTTATTTTAAATAGCCATTTCTTTTATTCATGTAAAGCCTATGTTTCCCTCCATCATAGTATATTGCCTGGAAAGAATTGAACCCTGGTTCCAGTGTTAGGTTGCTTAAAGGTTAGTATGTTAATTCTATACTGTAATATAAGAAATTATCCCAGTGAAGGGATCTTCTGAATAGGATCGTCTAGGAAAAGTTGGACTAATATTTCTCTATTCAGCACTTAGGATTTGGTACTCTTCTATATCACTACTTTAAGTGGCAGAGTCCATTGAATCTTATGGCTAGGTTGGATATTATGCAAAGCTGCATTCAAGAAAAGGGCAGTGGTGAGCTGGGCGTGGTGGCACACCCTTGTAGTCCCAGTACTTGAGAGGCTGAGACCGAGGGTCCGGGTTTCATGTCAACCTCAGCTACTTAGTGAGGCCCTCCTTAGACAGACCCTGTTTCAAAATAAAGAGTAAAAAAATGGGATGTAGCTCAGAGGAAGAATGCCCCTGGGTTCAATCCCCAGTACCAAAAAAAAAAAAAAAAAAAAAAAAAAAAAAAAAAAAAAAAAAAAAAAAAAAAAAAAAAAAAAAAAAAAAAAAAAAAAAAAAAAAAAAAAAGGCAGTGGTAAGATTTGTATATGTGGACATAGCTTATAAATATTAAAATAGAAGAATAGAATATTGATAGATATAACAAACATTTTCTCTGTACTGGGGCATATTCAGTATTATGCTCATTTAAAAAGTAACCCTTTAAGTATATTACTCATGTAAGTAATATATGTTTATCTGGAAATGATCTTAGGATTTCAGAGGTTCTTTTTTAATGTGTTAAGTTCTCATATTTATTTATCTTTGATTCTTTGGAGAATTTGATTTCATTTTGGGCTTTTTGTTTTTGTTTTTATTATTACATAGGATAGAATAACATAAAGCTATTTGTATACAAAGTAGTTGTTTTAGAGAAGACTTAAAGAAAAAAGTGCCATTTTGTGTTGGCCCTACACATTTACATAATGCCCAGAATTGTGTTTTATAAAAGTATTATCCATATACTAATACCACTTTTACCTGAGTCTTAGTGTTTAAGGTATATAATTGTAGTGTCTTTTTAAAAATGGGTAGTTTACTAGTAAGAAGTTACTTAAACAAAGCCTATTACTTAGCATACACCTGTAATCCCAGTACTTGGAAGGCTGAGACAGGAGGATCACAGATTCAAGGCCAAGTGTGGTTACTTAGGGAGACCCTATTTCAAAATAAAATAGGGCTGGGAATGTAGCTCATAGGTAGAATGCCCATAGGTTCCAAAAAAAGTTACTTAGCAGGAAGTTGTTTTTTCTTTTTTTTAGTCTTTGTGATAAACCTTTATGTGGTATTACTCTAGTGACCATTTCAGTTTTACAAAGTAATGATTATGTTTTGATATTAACATGCTTTAATTTGTGTAGCACTTTATAGCAAGACATTTCATACATATATTCTGATTTGCCATTCATTTGTAAAATGCTTTATCTTTCTCATAGTAGACTATTTACAGTGATGATAAAGAAATAATGACTACTGCTACTGTCAAGATTTGTAACTATTACATAAACTTTTTTATTACAAGCCGGGCATGGTGGCGCATGCCTGTAATCCCTGTACTTGGGAGACTTAGATAGGAGGATCGCAGGTTCAAGGACAGCCTCACCAAGTCGTGAGACTCTCATCAACCTAGGGAGACTTTGTTTCCAAATAAAGAAATAAAATCGAGCTGAGAGTGTAGCATGAAGGTAGAATGCCTCTGGGTTCAATTCCAGGTAGCAAAAAAAAAAAAAAAAAAACAACCTATTCTTTTAAAACCAAACAAACATATGAAGATCATTTTCTTTCTTGGGGCTTAAATATGTATTTCTCGCCTTACTTTTCTATCCCATGTACTCACATCATTCTTAACTAAATGCTAACCATTTAAGATTCTCTTTCTCCCTTAATTAAAAGAGTATGGGGAATCATGCTCAGAACATTTAGGAAGTTCTGTTTATACTTTTACAGTTTGTCACCTTATTATGTTAATTCTACCTCTCCCTTGTTATAATTTCAATAACATTCTTCAAAAGTCTCCAAATGGGACATCATTAATGCTGATAATTTAGTCCACTTAACGTATTTGCCAAGAATAATTCTGCAATTTTTGTCATCTGTTGTAGCCTTAAGTATCTTAATTTTACATTATGACAAATTAATAACAGCATGACAAATCATTTTCTCATATTTGTATTAATGGTAAACTGTTATCTCTCTAGCTCATGTCAAATATGTAAATATTTTTTCTAACCTATAATGCTTAAATTTAATCCTAAAATTAAAATTAATACTCATAAATAATTCATTGAGTAAAAAGAAAGAATTAAATTCTAGTTGTATCTTTTTTTCCACTAAAATGGAACAATTATTAGCTGTTTTCAGAAAATAGTACATTTAAATAATAGTACAAAACTCTTTAGAGTGTGTAGAGGGCAAGCCAGGCATGGTGGTACATGCCTATAATCCCAGTACTTGGATTTCAAAGACAGAAGGATCACAGGTTCGAGGCCAGACTCAGCAATTTAGCAAGATTCAGTTTCAAAACAATAAAAAGAGCTGGGATGTAGCTTGGAGGTAGTATATCCCTGGGTTCAATCCCCAGTACCAAAGAAAGAAAAGGAAAAAAAAACATGTAGGGGGTAGAAGCATGCTATATTTGCCATTTTTATTTAAGGCCACCTCTTAAATGTATTAATTTCCTAGTCATTGGTTTTATATATGCTTTCCAATTTAGATCTTTGTGCTATTTTAGGAAAATGAAGTTTTTTTCAATTTTATCAAGATGTCAATTTTAATTTTTAGTTCTTTTTTCATATTACTCGCCATCTCATATCAAATAAAATGAACAGGAGCGGGGCATGGTGGTGCACACCAGTAATCCTAACACTTGAGAGGCTGAGACAGGAGGATTGCAGGTTCGAGATCAGCCTCAGCAACTTAGGAAGACTTTCAGCAACCTAGTGAGACCTCATTTCAAAGCAAAAACATAAAATAGGGCTGGAGGTATAGCTCAGAGGTAGAACACCCTGAGTTCAATCCCCAGTACCATAAAAAATAAAGTACATTTAATCACTTTTATAAGAAATGAAGGCCAGGCATGGTGACACATGCCTGTAATCCTAGTATTTAGGAAGCTAAGCCAGGAAGCACCCTGGTCCCAGATCAGACTCAGCAAAGTAGCCAGGCTCTCAGCCACCCTAGCGATACACTGTTTCAAAAGAAAGAAATAAGCAGATTGGAGGCTGAGACAGGAGAATCTCATATAGCCTTAGCAATTTAGTGAGGTTCTCACCAATTTAGCAAGACCTTGTTTCAAAATTAAAAATAAAATAGGGCTATGGGTATAGCTCGGAGGTAGGATGCCCCTGGGTTCAATCCCCAGCACCAGAAAAATAAAAAGAGTAAATAAAAAGGGCTGAGGGTGTAGCTCAGAGGTAGAATGCCCCCTGGGTTCAATCACAAAAGGAAAAGGGAGAAATTAAGCTACAAATCTAGAATTTGCTTCTTTCTAGTTTTAGCTCATACTAAAAACAAAGCTAGAATAGTTCATAAAGTATGAGAAAAAGTACACTGTGAAGCTATGTTTATATGTTAATAACAATGTAAAGATAGTAAACACAGTACTCATGAAGGATCAAAAGGAAGTGGAAATAGGAGATTCCTATCTTTTCATCAGAAAGGCACACTTTTACTTTAGAGAATTCTATTATGACAATTTCCATAAAAATGGAGATCCAAAAGTATGACTGTCAGCCCTCTAATGCGCTTACTTCAAATAATAATTCAAAATTTTCAGCATTTTCGTAATGGAATTTAACTTACATTAAGGAAGATGGAAATGTAAGACCCAGAAGAGAAATGTTAGACATTGGAAAAATAATACATGATTTCAACTTTTAGCTCTCAGCTGTACATACTAATCATTACTGCTATTGGTATGCTTTCTTTTTTAACATTGAATTTATGAAGAGATTACAGGAGGCATATATGTGTTTCTCAAATGATTTGAGTCTAAAATTTATATCTTGTTGATTGAGAAGAACTGTACAGCCAGGCGTGGTGGTGCACACCTGTAATACCAGTACTTGGGAGGCTGAGACAGGAGGATTGTAGGTTCGAGGACAGCCTCACCAAGTAGTGAGACTCTCATCAACCTATCGAGACCTTGTTTCCAAGTAAAGAAATAAAATCAGGCTGGGGGTGTAGGCCGAAGGTAGAATGCCTCTGGGTTCAATCCCCAGTACTACCAAAAAAAAAAAAATCCTTAAAGTTCATAGATGTCACTGTGCTCTTATTTCAAAACTAGATTTTTTAATAAACATATTTCCCAGTTATAGTAAGTATATGCCCACTTTAAGAAATTTTGCCATAAGAAGCAGGAAGAAAGCCAGGCATAGTGGCGCACGCCTGTAATACTAGTACTTAGGAGGCTAAAACAAGAGGATCACAGATTTGAGGCCAGCCTCCACAACTTAGACCGTCAGTAAGACACTTTTTCAAAATAAATAGGGCTGGGGTATAACTGGGAAATAGAATCTAGGTTCAACCTTTAGTACCAAAAGAAAAAGGAGGAGGAAAGAAAAATCCTTGATATTTTAATACCTAGAAGCAGCTTGCCACTATTAAT
>PVLC010044625.1:0-12094 GCA_004027655.1 Graphiurus murinus | reverse complement strand
TCCCTGCCCCCATGCTATTCTCTACAGCCTCAATTTACTATAAGAATACTGGAGCTGAAGGGGATGGAAGAGATTATGGTTTAATGTCCCCATTCTACAGATGGACAAACTGAGAGCCAGAGATAAAAGAGACTTGCTCAATAGTACACAGCTAGGAGTAACAAAACTAAGAGCAGAACCAAGATCTAGGAAGTGTGGAGAAATACAGAATTAAGTTTAAAAGCAAAGCACTCCTCAGCCCTTGGCCTCAGTTTCTAATTTCAACAGATCTGAAGTTCTTGGGAATCTGGCAGGTCTAACTGTGGCCTCAGTGAAAGCCCAGGCAGGAGGGTGGATCTGTAGCAGCAGCTGTGGGAGGAGTCATGGAGACAGCAGGTAGTGGGGAGACAGCTTGGTGGCGAGGGGTCTGGGGCTCTGGCAGCTGGATGTGGGTCAGGGCAGTTCTAGCCAGGGTCAGTGAGGGCCTGCAATTCCATCAGATTCATTTATTGAGTTTCACAGTGCCCTCTTCAGGTTTACTCTGTGCTGGTTGAAATTTAAAAGTGCACACCTATTGAGGATAAGGATTTTCATGCAGTTGCTATTGAGAGGTAGTAGAAGGTAATAGTAATAAGAATGGAGCCTCCGTCTCACATTGGCACTCTGTGACTAAGGCAGCGACTTAGTCTCTACCCATCAGGCCCCACACTGGTGAGACTGTGACAATAATAAGGTCTGCTTCACCAGTGAGAATGACATCCACAGACAGTCCTCAAGTAGATAACACATGCCTGATGCAGAGCAAGTGCTCATGACATGGTTTTTGCTGTTGCTTATCAATATTGCTGCATATTGGGCATTGACCATATGCCAGGCATGTGCTAAGCCACCTGCTGGAATGATATTACCACCTCCAATTTATAGATGAGTAGATGGAGCTTTGTAGAGGTCAAGTAACCTAAGGGAACCACTACCTCTTTGATGTGTGTGTGTGTGTGTGTGTGTGTGTGTGTGTGTGTGTGTTCTACACAGGGCCCCAGATCTCCCTTGGCACAGCATCAAAAGGGCATAAGCAACCTGAGGCTGTGGCTATGGGTGCTAGGGACCATTTGCTGGAAGACACAGAAGGTAAACTTGAATAAAAGTGCCAGAACACTGCTGTAAATCCATGAACAACAAGTGACCCCTCACTAAAATAGAAAATTTGAGGGTGGCTATGTTTCTTCTTTTGTCCTAGGACACCCATCCTCTACACGGCTCTGCTCTGTGGCTCGGGTCCCTGCCTTGCACAGGTGCCCGTGCCCTTGGGGCCAGTGAGAGGTGCTGATGAGAGAAGGGACAGAAGAGAGATGGGCGGCTATTCCACAGCTCCCTCCCACCAGGCTTGCCTCATTCTTGTCCCTAAAGTCAAAGTGGCCATGAGACAGCCCCTTGCCCAGGATGCAGCTCTTTCCTTGACTCTCAGGAATAGGAGCAGCTCCTGTGTTTGCTAGTTCCCATTGGTCCCCTTAACCACATCCATGCCTTTGAAAACAGCCCCTCGATGGTCCTCTCTAGTCTTCCCTTTCCCAGGTGTCACCTGCTTCCTGCCCAAACTCTGATAGGGGCTTATAAGACTCCAGGGAACTCACAGCACAGGGATGCTACTGAAGTCACTGGGATTTACCAGGAGTCTGGTCCAGACACTCCAGTGAGTTATCAGGGCAGCCTGCAGCTATCTGAAGCCACTGTTTCTGTTTGCATTGATTCACTGGCTCTTCTGGGTCTCCCCACCTCAGCCTCAGTGGGACAGGAAATCCTCCCCAAAACAGGTTCCCAGGAGCCACTGGAAGGGCTGTCTGCACGCACAGTGGGCCAAGCCCAATGTCAAGCTGTCTGCAGGTTGCCTGGAATCCCCCTCTCCTAGGTAATGAAGAGGTGAAGTGAGGGATAAAGCACAGGGACTGCTTTACTTCACACTCCTGCCTCCTTCCAAGAAGACAGGATCAAAGGGAGGCTCTCTCAGGGGACCTTCAAAGCTGCCCAGAACTGCCTAGTTGTAAAAATTCAATATAGCAAGTAAAAAAATAACTGAAAGGACTCCAGTAGGAAAACATAGAACAGGTAGAAAAAGCAGAGTAGCCAGAAACAACCAGAGCCCAAACAGGAAGAAGATGTTTGCACTTCCATGGTTTTCTTCCTTCTTGTCACCTGCCCTTTCCTTTGCCAAGGAAATGGCTTCCAGGATCCTTCAAACAGGGGAGAGCATACCTGGTGAGGTGAGGTAAGTGCTCACGGTGGAGTGCTGGAGATGAAAGGGCACAGGAGTGTAGGGGCTGAAGCCAATGCCCCTGGTGACACGGGGAAATGGCTGTGGTTGACCAGGTGGCTTTACTAGTGGGGCCAGTGAGAACAGACTTTTAAAGTAGTGGGGTTTACCTGTTAGCTGGGCAGGAAAAACAGAGAGTACACAATTCCATGGAAGCCTGAGGCCAACCTTTGAAACCCCACTATCCTCTACCTTCTCTTACCACAAGCAGTGGCTGGGGAAAGCCGGGATGGCACTCTGGGAGATGGCTTCTCCACCACTTCTGTCTGTCTCCGAGGCTCTGCCTCAGCTCATTCTCGACTCACTTTCCCACACAGGCATGCTTGGTACCAGAAAGGAAACCAGGGAAGCAGCTAGCCATTTAGGGGAGGTAGTGGGTTCCTGGGGAAAGGCCTGGATGTCATATTTGTCTAAGGTTTGCTCCCAGCTCTGCCATTTGGAAAAACAACTACAGGTTTTTAAGTATGCTTCACATGCCAGGTACCATGCTCAGAGAATTACACAAGTTATTTCTCCAATTCTCATGAGAACTCATGACAGCTCTATACATTATGTCTGGCGACCCCCTTTTTGCAGATCCAATGTCCCAGGTGCAATATGTGGAGACTCACACCTCAGCTTTTTTTTTTTTTTTTGCCCAATTCTCCACCCTTAATTCACTGTGTGATCTGTCTTTCATATGATCCCTTCACACTTCCATTTCCTCTTTCTAAAAATGGAGAACAAAAAGCTACCTGAAATATAACAATACCAGACAAAGGCCTAGCCATATAGTAATAACAATTATAGCTTGGATGTTTTAGATTTACCGTGGCATGGTACTGGACTATGAATCTTATGTCAATTTAATCCTCCTAACTAACCTGTTATGTGTTAAATGGTACCCCCCCCCCCTGCAAAAAATAAATAAATAAACACTAGTCTCCATCACCTCAGAATGTGACCTTCTTTGGAAACAGGGACACTGCAGATGTAATTGGTTATGATGAAGTCATACTAGAGTAGAATGGACCCTTAATGAATGGTGTCCTCCTAAGAGGAAAGACATGGAGAGAAGACTGCTATGTGAAAACACAGAGACAGAGAGTAAGGACCAAGGCAGAGATCAGGGTGATGCTGTCACAAGCCAAGAGCACCTGAAACAACCAGAAGCTGGAAGAGAAAGAAAGACCTGCCCTAGAGCCTTCAGGTGGGCCATGGTCCTGTCAATATCTCGATTCTGAACTTCCAGCCCCCAGAACTGTGAGGCAACACATTTCTGTTAAGTCACTCAGTTCCTATACTTTGTTATAGCAGCCCTAGGAAACTGATATACAACTTTGGGCAATTTTTTTTTTTCAGTTTTCACAGATGAGAAAAATCGAGGTTCAGTGGCAATAACTAATTGACTGGAGATCAGACAGCAAGTGAGTACTGTATCTGGGAATGGAAGGAATGCAGGTCCGTTGGACCACAGAACCTCCATGCTTGGCTGCTTAGCCTACAGCCACCCCTAGGGGAGGCTCAGCATGTGCCAGTTCCTTCCATGTTCCACCCTAAGCCCTCCTTGCTGGAAGGCCCACCTCCTCCGAGGGTGGCCCTGTTGACACTTGCCCATGTGGCCTCTCCTGTCTCTGGCTGCTCATGCTTCCTCAGACAGTGCAGGGCCATGCAACACAACTCCTTTCCTTATTCCTTCCTTCACAACCCCCTTTTGGGATCAGAGAACACTTGACCTTCAGTATCAGACTGAAAGCTCTCTTAGGCCAGGACCAAGTCAGATCTGCCGCTGCTGTGCCCAGAGCTAAGGACAAGGAGTTCAGGGCTCACCCAGAACTTGCCCATCTGCCTCTGAGACTGCCCCATCCAAAGACAGGATGCTGATCCTAGCAGCAAGAGCCCACCTATTCTGATACGCCTGCAGATGTGAGCCATCCACCACTCCTCACAAGGAGCAAGATATTCCCGAGTGTTTCTGGTTGCATTGGACATCAGTGAGCTGTCACATTGTCTAAATTCTATGCTCAGTTCCTCATGGAGAAATCTGTGTCTATCCAGGATGTGATAAAATAAGCCCTTTTACCTCCCATGGAAAGAACCACTGGTACAAACCTGCTGGAATGCAAGTCAGCTATGAACATCACAAGTGGGTGTTTGTTCTAAATCTTGGTTTTCAACTCTATTGTAGGAATCCTCCTTAAGGAGATGACCAGAAATTTCAACCAAGATTTATGTCCAAAAATGCTTAGTAAAATATTACTTATTTAAAAAAAAACTGAAAATAGACCAAGTGACAAATTAGCTAAATTATGCTATATTCATAGGAGAAATATGCCTGTTGACTGGTTAAATTATAAATATTATATCTGGCATTAAAATGTTAATTCTGAAGAAAATGGATTATCCTAGGGGACTGTGGGTGCTATAATGCTAAAGAGAAAAATAGAGCTACAAAATTGTACATAGAATCTTCATCATATAATATGTTCTTAATTTGGATGATCTCTATCATCCAAATATGAATAATGAATCACAGTGAATAGGAACACTGAGAGATTCTCACATATACAAAAGGAAATATGTTTTTAAAATCCTATTCTTTTTGCTAGCAAGAAAGTAGCACCTTTAGGCAGGCACAGTGGCATATACTTGGGAGGCTGAGATAGGAGGATCGCAGGTTGGAGGACAGTCTCAGTGACTTAGCAAGATCTTTAACAATTTAGCAAGACCCTATTTGTTTCAAAATAGTTCAGAGGTAGAATGCCTCTGGGTTCAATTGGCGGGAGGGAAGGAAGGAAGGAAGGAAGAGGAAGGAAGGAAGGAAGGAAGGAAGGAAGGAAGGAAGGAAGGAAGGAAGGAAGGAATGAATCTTTCTGTGCTTTCTAAGTTCTCTACAACAGTTAATGGTGACACTTTTATAACTAAAGTAAAGTAGGGGCCGGGAACCATTTATGCCCAATGAGATGCCCCTGGACCCTCCCCGCACATGTCCATGACCTGCGCCTACTCTCAGACTCCTCTGGGCTCTGCTCATGGCTCATTTGGAGTCCTCAGTGTAGCTCATTTCTCAGCCACGTGAAGCTGTAGAATAAGCAAGCTCTAGTGCATTCAGGAGTCAAAGAGTGGTCACAGCAATTGGACAATTTTCCGGTGCATCTCTCTGTACCCCATGAGCAATTCATCATCTGGGATTATTTCCAAGAAAGGCTCATCTGCTCTGGGCAGCAGCTGGCTCCCGCACCTGCACACCTCTTACCTTGTTCCCAGACTTTCAGAAACAAAGGCCAGGAGACTGCAGGCAAGCCCCTTCAGCCTCAAACTGAAAAGGATATCTGCCAAGCAAGCTCCGTCAGCCACATCTCAGGGACGAGCATGATGGGGCATTTGGTAGAGTAAATAAGGGATTGTGTGGACAGGTGCAAATGGATTTTCTGCAGTGAGGTCACAGAAGGAGAAATCCCACCAATGCAGAAAAGTAAAATATCTAGCCCATGATGTGGGCCCATCACCCAGTGAAGGCAACAACAGGCTTTTATAAATGCTGCCTGCCTTCCCAGCTGGTGTGTCGCTATAAAATTTAAATAAAATACCAAAGACGAGCAGCACCAACATTATCATCATCATCTCTCTCTCATGGAAACGAGAGATTCAACTAAATGAACTCTGTGCTGTGAACCGCATTTTAATGAAAATCACATTCACGTACCTTTCCAGACCTCTCCAGCTCTTCAGAACGCACTACACTTTATAGGGACTGGTCGATGCTCCACCATCCACAGCTTAGCTGTTTAATCCTCTCTACACTTACCTTCTGAGTCTATCCCTCAGGAAAAAGACCATTTCTAGTCTTAAGGCATTAGAAAAAGTAAAGGGATTGGACGACCAGGTTCAAGTTGTGAACCCACCACTGGTTAGCTAAACCTCAGTCTCCCTAGCTGGATAGAGCAGATTAAAAATCTCTATGTTGCAGGGAAGTTTTGAAGATAAAGTAGGATGACAGGTATAAACTGTGCTTGCCCACAGCATATCCTCAAATAAATTTTTTATTTTATATCACCTTCCATTCTTGGGGTTCACCTATAAATTTGGTTTGGTCACTCTTTTTTCCTAATCAGAGGACTTTCAATTTCCCCTTTCTACAACTTTCCAAGATGTAAAAGCCCAGATTTTCTTTGTCTTTTTTTTTTAACTAGGTTCAACATTAAATTTGACTTATTCAATAACAATTATAATTACAAAAATATGTTAGAGAGATAATGGTTATTTAATACAAAGAAGTTTGTATATAAAAAGAAAGTATAAGATATATAAATATATATATATATATATATATATATATATATATATATATATATATATATATATATTGGTACTGGAGATTGAACTCAGGGGCATTCTACCTCTGAGCTACACCCCCAGCCCCATTTTTTATTCTTTATTTTGAAACACGGTCTCACTAAGTTTCGGAATGGTTCACTAGGTAGCTGAGGCTGGCCGTGAACCTGGATCCTCCGGTCTCAGCCTCCCAAATGCTGGGATTACAAGCATAAGATCTTTGATTCTAATTTACTTGTAAGTTACAAATCCTGAAATAGAAATGTTGGCCTAGCTGTAGCTGCCAAGGCAGGCAGTCCTCCCCTCCAGCAGGGGGCTCCATTTCCCCCCCAAGGCACCCTCAACTGCAGGAGATATACTCCCAGTGTCCCTTACCCTAAGGACAGTGGAAAATATCATTCAATGGATGGTTTCCTGAGCTTGCCTATAAAATAGTTTCATTACAAGTCAGCCCGTCAAATAGCAGCATACTACTGCAGACCAGGCCAAAGCAAGTGGACTATTCCATAGCACCCCATCAAAACACTGTTATTCTACGCTAGCTCATGAAAAAGCCAAACTCCAAGCTACCTCATAAAAATAGTGCTATCACAAGCTTTAGTCCCATTAAACAAATACCATTTTGATTTCACTCAGAACCGAACAGGGTGTTTATGAGTTGGCCAAGAAAGTTACTTTCAAATTAAATATTCCCAAGAAAGTACATTCTGAGTTTTATACAAGAGACCTAAAAGCAAACTGTAGGGATACAGCTCACTTCTAACTGTGACTCTGCCAGCAATGCCTTTCTTTCTTGTACCAAATAGTTTGCTTCGGATAACAGCAGCAAATTTGGATGAGCATGTTAGTGGTGTATACCTCTCTGATGGATGAGAACAGACACATTCTGACAGTATTGCTGATAGAACTTTCTATGAACCAAATCTCTCAGGCGACTGCTGTCTGAACAAAGAATATTGCAAAGGAAAGAAGTTTAGACAACACGAGTTTAGATAATAACTTTTCCATTCTGTAGATGAGGAAACTGAGGCTGCAGAGGAGAAGGGACTTGCCGAAGGTTGCCAAAGTGCGACATGAGTCTGATGCAGTCCCAACTCTTGGAGAGGACCCACCTGTGTGCTCCATTCTACTCCATCCCATGGGCTTTTCCCCTGTGTCCACTTTTACTTTCTTTATTTGCCCTCTGCTTTAAACCTTATGAATGAAAAAGTCCTGCAGCCAAAATTCAAAGCCAATCACCCCCAAGAGTGTGACCTTAAACATCATTCCAGACCCCCAACCCCTCACAGTGGCGGCAGAAATCAGGCCTAGCGAGAGGGACATTCTTTAAAGCAGGGATGGCATTTTTTAAAACAATCAATCCCATCAGAGAAGAGCCTGTTGCCAGGTCATGATGGAAATGGGTGCTTGGGGCTGCGTAGGCCGAGCACTAATCATGGTCTATGCTTGCTCCCTAGGGACCCGGATTACTACTGTCTGGAATCAAGAAATGCCGCCATTATCCTGCAAATCTTTTCACTGGATCCAGGCGTTTTCACGCACAGGGGAAACATTTCTTGCCTGTTGGCCTCTTTTCTCCTGGTTAATCCATTTCACTTCAGCTTTCTTTCCAGGTGCTGCAAAACTGTGATGTGTCCTGCCTGCTCCCAGAGTATACTGATGGTCCCCTGACTTCAGCATACCTAGGAAGGCTCACCAGCCTGGCCTTCCCTTTGTCCCCCCATCTCAGCTCTCACTTGTACCCATGCCTTCCCTGCACTCTGTTCTCCTTACTGTTCCCCAAATACTCTGTGCTCCCTCTGACCCCTAAGGCCTTCTATACATATGTGGTTCCCATGCCCAGGCTGCCCTTACCCCAAATGCCAACCTCCTTCAAACCCAAGGGAAGCCTATTTGCCCTGCAATACTCAGCTGTGTTCTGGAAGCTGTACCCATTGGGCACTCTCCAGGATTGAGCAACCGTCACGTAGCTCCTGGGGACCTCAGTTTATTCCCTGGGACCTCTGTTTTCCCCTGTCAAGGCATTTACCACACCCCAAAGTAATTGTCTATTTCCAGACCTTACTCACTAAGAAGGGAAAGTGAAGAAGGTGGTTTACACTCACTACATCTACAGGCACTGTTGCCCGAACGGCTGTGTGGAGAAGGATATTCAAGGTGCATCCTGAGTTCAGTGTGAGATGATACAGTGATTGATTAACCATGTCTGCTACAGGCAGAGGATTAGAGAGTGGAGAGCAGTGTGCCAGATTAGCAATAGATGGTGAACTGCTAAAGGCCTCTTCTTAGCTTTGATGCATATAGCACAGCATCTGAAACATAGTAGGTACTCAATACATATTTGTGGGTGAATGAATGAAGACTATATCTACTACTTATTGAGGGCCCATTAAATACCCAGTTCCGTCCTAAGTATTCTATGCTAAGTGTTTTATATGTGTTACTTAATCCTCAAAAATTTCTCTGAGGTTCTAGATATTTTGAGTCCTATATCAAGGATAACCTCAACACCTGGAGAGAGTTAGGTAAATGGCTTGGTATCCCAAAGTAATGGACTCAGGATTTGACCCAGGCTCTGACTAATCCCATCGCTACTGCTCTTTCAACTCAGCTATGAGATGTGAGGGTGATCTGGCTGCGACATCTGTCACCCCATTGATCGCCAGGGTTGATTCGGCTGATCTGGCTGGCTAGGCGGGTGTCCCCTTCCTCCCTCACCGCTCCATGTGCATCCCTCCCAAAGCTGTGTGCTCGGTCGAAGAGGACGACCTTCCTCAGGGAAGGAGGAGGAAGGTCTTCGGTCAAGGGTATACGAGTAGCCGAGCTCCCCTGCTAGAACCTCCAAACAAGCTCTCAACTCAGCTATGCCTGAAGAAATAATGATCCACTGAACACTATACTCAATGTCCCAGCCTAGGAAGTGCCAGATTCTGGCCTTCATTGAGGTCCATCTGGACACTAAGCAAACACATTTCTGGACAGTGGGCTTTCTCCTGGCCTCAGCATCATCATGACACCAAGCCCTGCATGTGCCAAGAACCCAGCTGAGAGCCAAGCATGGAGGTGTCTGGAGAAAGAGAGAGAGAGAGAGAAGAACAAAGAAGCAGTGGACAGAGTGAGCCTGGCCTTCCCTCACATTGGTGTTCCTCAAAGGTGCTATGGTCTTCTTTTTTATTTTTTATTTTTATTTTTATTTTTTTTTGCAGTACTGGGGATTGAGCCCAGGAGCATTCTACCTCTGAGCTACACCCCCTAGTCCTATTTTTATTCTTTATTTTGAAACAGGGTCTCACTAAGTTGCAGAGGGCCTTACTAAGTTAGCTGAGGCTGGCTGCAAACCTGTGATCCTTCCTGTCTCAGCCTCCCAAGTACTGGGATTACAAGCATGCGCCACCACGCCCGGCTGCTGTGATCTTCTAATTGGTCTCTGCCATCCCAGTTGATTGGGCTTGCAGGTTTCAACCTTTCCTCTATCTCAGGCTATCTATATGTGACTTCAAGATGAAATATGTAAGCATTCACAAAATATACAGAGAGGAATTCTTGCCAGATGCAGTCAGTACAGACAGACTACTTTGAAAATTACAGTGGGCATAGCATGGTTTGCAGTTTGGGGTTGGACAGTTTGCATCTTCATATAGCTCTTAATCGTGCCAACTGTGGACCTGGTATGAGTACTTTCTCCCTCTGAATCTCACCTTCCTCATCCATGAGATGGAAATGACTAGGACAGTGGTTTTCCAGTATGATCTGGGACTAGCACTATTCACATTACCTGGAAGCGTGTCAGACCTGCAAATTTTTAGCCTCTGCTCAGACCCACCGAATCAGACCCTTGGGGAGAGGGTATGTGGGCTGTGGTTTGACAGACCATCTGGCTGATTCTTAATCACATTCAAGTTTGAGAAACACTGAATTAGGTCAGTGGCTTTCAATTTTTTTTCTCACCAAAATACATAGTAGGAAATTTATTTTTATTGCAGCCTTGTGCTCAAACACATACATATGTTTGTACCACATTCATAGAACATTCTTCCTCTTGCTTCTTGGAA
Organism: Graphiurus murinus; assembly: GCA_004027655.1. Classification (NCBI taxonomy): domain Eukaryota; kingdom Metazoa; phylum Chordata; class Mammalia; order Rodentia; family Gliridae; genus Graphiurus; species Graphiurus murinus. The sequence continues at coordinate 1,441 of PVLC010044625.1, read as the reverse complement.
TGTTCTTTGCTATATACTCTTCCATTTTATGTTGTATCATTTTGTCTTATTTCATTTTTTAATGCTGATTTAAATGCAGCAGATTGATTTCTTGACCCACTCATGAAAGGCAAGCTATGAGTGAAAAAGAAACCCTGACTCCAGGGGTTCCCTCCCAGATAGCCTGATGAGAAAGGATGTTGGTAAAATATCTAGTATACTGCCTGTGTAGCAGGTTCTCAATTAAAGGCAACAACCACCATCATCACCACCATTATTATTAACAAGTTGTGCAGCAGGTAGAAATTTATTAAACAAAACTAAACTCATTTTAATGCCTGAGACCACATAATCTGCACAAGTCCCAAACCTCCCCTTTCACATGTACTTATGCATAAACCCAAGTTCATCTTTCCCCAGGAAATCCCTCCGAAAGTTATAATTACTCTGGTTCTTGGCAATAAAATAATCATAGCACTAGAGAATCCCCACAGAAGAGAGTTGGCAGTAGACCAGCAAGAGGGGAGGCGAGTTGGGGATGATGGTTCTATGGGGGAGAGGAGGGAATCTCAGTGGCACGCTGAGCTCCGATGGGTAAATTTCAGCTTCCCTGTGGCATTTATTCAGCACCGTGGTTGCCAACAAAACAGACCTCTGCTAAGGGGACCAGATGGCCACAGAGGAATCTAGTGGGAAGGTGCTGGTTACAAATTACAACTACGGCACCTGAACTTTCCAGACAGAAGCTGCTGCGGTGCTAATTGTCCCCTCCTGGAAAATCAGACCCAAATTTAATTCTAAGGACCTGAAATTATGAATCTCATCTGAAGCCTGTTGGAAGTCTCAACTCCCTCTATTGTACATGGAAGGAAATGAGGAAAGGAAAGAACCCGACCATCAAGCAAGGGGGGACCTCTCTTCAGGGCTGCCAGGCGAGGTATTCTCTTATCTGGTAGGTTTATGTTGGATTTCCTCCAACCCCAAGGAATTTTTTAAAAAGATGATATCTCCTTGGAGGTCACCCGCTATGTGCCAGGCAGGAAACATGTGGAGTACTTTGTTTGTTATGGAGAGTAGGATTCTAAATTAATTTTTTCAGATGCGAGAAAAGCCTCCGAGAGGTTAACTAAGTTGTTCAAAAGCACAGAGCTGGTAAGGAAGGAAGTTGGATTTGACCCACATCTCTGACTTCAAAAACCCAGCCCCAGAGCCTGGCATGGTGGCGCATGCTTGTAATCCCAGCAATTGGGAGGCTGAGACTGGAGGATCTGGGTTCGAGGCCAGCCTCAGCTACTTAGTGAGGCCCTCTGCAACTTAGTGAGACCCTGTTTCAAAATAAAGAATAAAAAATAGGGATAGGGCTGTAGCTCGGAGGTAGAATGCCCCCAGGTTTCATCCCCAGTACCGCAAAAAAAAAAAAAAAAAAAAAAAAAAAAAAAAAAAAAAAAAAAAAAAAAAAAAA
>PVLC010044624.1:0-12095 GCA_004027655.1 Graphiurus murinus | reverse complement strand
AGGCGAGCACCACTACACCTGGCTCACAAGATGTACTTCTTCAGACACTGAAATAACATGAATTTTGTGGCCCAAAAGATGTAGCATTGAATCCTTCCCTAAAAGTATGTGATCATAAGGGCATTACTTAACATTTCGGGGACTCTGTTTGCTTGTTTATAAAACTGAGCTGATTTTTTTTTTTTTTTTTTTTTTTTTTGGTGGTGGTACTAGGGATGGAACACAGGTGCATTCTACCTCTGAACTATACCCCCAGACCTATTTTATTATCTTATTTGGAAACAGGGTCTCACTAAGTGGCAGATGGCCTCACTAAGTTGCTAGGGCTGGCTGCGAACCTGCTCCCCCTGTCTCAGCCTCCCAAGTACTGGGATTACAAGTGTGCGCCACTGCGTCCAGCTTAAAACTGATTATTCCCCGTTATAGAGGAGCCATGATGATAAGTAACACATGGCATTTAGGACGCCACCTTCTCTCTCCCATCCTCCCACCTTCTACTCTCGAGAACCCACAACCTGACATCAACATTTGCTCCTGTAGAAACGATCCTTGCAATCAAAGCTACAAGTCTGTAAGACTAATTAGCTCCTCTATTTCCAGTCTGATAACACTTCTCACTCCCACACCCAGCAGAAAGCCAAGTCTGCGCGGGAAGGCTATTATCTGCCTCTTCCTGGCCCACCCTCTTCCCTTCCCGCAAGGTCCCCCATGGATGTAGCAGCTGGACTTGAACTGGAGAAGTCAGCCTGAAAGAGTAAAGCCACGATTTGAAGTGTTTCCCAAATTTCAGGGGTCGGAAAATTAATTCCCAAAGGTATGTGTTTTTTGTTTTTTTTTTTTGCGGTACTGGGGATTGAACTCAGAGGCATTCTACCTCCGAGCTATACCCCCAGCCCTATTTTTTATTCTTTATTTTGAAACCGAGTCTCACTAAGTTGTGGAGTGCCTCACTAGGTAGCTGAGGCTGGCCACGAACCCGGATCCTCCTGTCTCAGCCTCCCGAATGCTGGGATTACAAGCGTGCACCACCACGCCCGGCTTGCAAAGGTATGTGTTAATGGCATTAGGGAGGTGGGTCTTTGGGGAGGTGGTTGACCCATTCATTGAATCATGGGTTATTGTGAGAGTGGCTTTATTTGTGTTTCCTATAATCTGGGATGCCTAAATGGCTGGAATCATGTCATGTTCATTTCTGTGTCTTCATTCATTCAGTCAGTCAACAAACATTACTTGATGCCAGTTCTGTGCCAAGCTCTATGTTCTCATTAGGTATAAGAGAATAATTTGTCCCTGCCTATGTTGTAAATGTTCAAAAAGGAACTTCAAAGCCGGGCGTGGTGATGCATGCTTATAATCCCAGCATTTGGGAGGCTGAGACTGGAGGATCCGGGTTCGCGGCCAGCCTCAGCGACACAGTGAGGCACTCTGCAACTTAGTGAGACCCAGTTTCAAAAAAAGAATAAAAAATAGGGCTGGGGGTATAGCTCAGAGGTAGAATGCCCCTGAGTTCAATCCCCAGTACTGCCAAAAAAAAAAAAAAAAAAAAAAAAGGAACTTCAAGCCAGGCGTGGTGGTACATGCTTGTAATCCCAGTACTTGGGAGGCTGAGACCAGAGGATTGCAGGTTTGCAGCCAGCCTCAGCTACTTAGTGAGGCCCTCTACAACTTAGTGAGGGTGCTAGGGATGTAGCTCAGAGGTAGAATGCCTCTGGGTTCAATCCTCAGTACCTAAAAAATAAAATAAAATAGGAACTTCAGCCCCTTTAGAAACATTAGAGAAAAAGCATTTCTCTCACTGGCCCTCCTCACCTAAGGAGAGATTTATCTAACAGGCAAGACGCTAGTTTACCATCTACTGTACCATCAGGGCAGGATGAAAGTACTAAAGGCCATGTTCTCATACATTTAAACTCTTAAGATTGTGGCCAGCTGGCGAGGTGTCTGGAATGCAGAACTTTTTTCAGTACTACGGATGGAACCCAGGGGAATTCTACTTCCAAGCTACACCCCCAGCCCTATATTTTATTCTTTATTTTAAGACAGGGTCTCACTAAGTTGCAGAGGGTCTCACTAAGTAGCTGAGGCTGGCCAAGAACCTGCAATCCTCCTGTCTCAGCCTCCCAAGTACTGGGGTTACAAGCGTGCACCACCACACCCGGCTAATGCAGAACATTTTTTTCCCTCCTGTGAGCCACCTGGTCTGGGCTAGGGGAAAGAGTGACTGAAAAGCTCCTATTAGAGTCAGGCATGGTGGCACATGCTTGTAATCTCAGTACTTGGGAGGCTAAGACACAAGGATCACAGGTTCAAAGCCAGATTTGGCAATTTAGCGAGGCCCTCCACAACTTAGTGAGATCCTGTTTCCAAATAAGAAATAAAATAGGGTTAGGGGTGTAGCTCAGAAGTAGAATGCCTCTGGGTTCAATCCCAGGTGCCACACACACACACACACAAAAAAGCTAAGCCAGGTGTGCTGAGACAGGAGGATCACAGGTTTGAAGTTAGCCTCACAACTTAGTGAGGATCTCAGCAACTTAGCAAGACCCTGTTTCAAAATAAAAAATAAAGTAGGGCTAGGGGTGTAACTCAGAGAATGCCCCTGGGTTCAAACCCCAGCACCACACACACACACACACACACACACACACACACACACACACACACACACAGTCTCATTTTGGATAAATATGATGAAGTTATATAGAATTGAGATAGTGTGTATGAGTACTCGCTGTAAAACTCTTTTATCTTTGCTGAATGTTTGAAAATTTTAGAAAAAAAAAGACAGCCCATTATGACCCTAAATCCTAACCATATTCTGCAATGGTGTTTACCAGCAATAAAGCCGATATGTTGGTTATCATCCAATTCCCCAATTCTCAACTGGTTTTTTTTTGTTTGTTTGTTTTTTGTGGTACTAGGGATTGAATTCAGGGGCATTTTGCCTCTGAGCTATACCCCCAGCCCTATTTTTTATTCTTTATTTTGAAACAGAGTCTCACTAAGTTGCGGAGTGCCTCACTAGGTAGCTGAGGCTGGCCACGAACCTGGATCCTCCGGTCTCAGCCTCCTGAATGCTGGGATTACAAGCGTGCGCCACCATGCCCGGCTTTTCTCAACTGGTTTTGAACCCAAAAGGGGAAGGAGACACAAAGCTGAATCAGCCCCATCCCTGCCCTTGAGGTTCTCACAGCCTGTTTGGGAAGACTGACAGGAAAATGGAAACTTAAAATGTAATGCCGAGGACAGAGACAAGATAGATGCTTGCCCCCTGGAGAGCCCAGAGCCTCGTGCAGACATGCCACAGGACAAGATTCAGCCACCACCAACCCAGCACAGGGCCCGCTCCTGGGGCCCCAACACCTCTCACAGCCCCTGACACTGAGTCAGGAGGCTCAGAATGTGATGAATGGGTCAACAATGATCTCCAGGAGTCCTCTGAAACATGAAACACAACCTCCTCTGGGTTGAACGTGTTTTGCTTGTCTAGATTCCATTTCCTTTTTCTTCTGGTAATAATTTTCCTTCACGCTCAGTCCACATGGATTTCAGAGAGCTGACCATATGCCCCGGCCTCCAGGAGAGGGCAGTGGCCCAGGCCGGGCCAACTGGAGTAATATATTACCCACGCCAGGCCAATCAGGCTCAATTCTGGAACCTCTGGGAAAGAAAGCTTCTTTCTGCTGGAAGGATGAAAGCCTGGAGCTGATGCTGGGTGGCCTGCCATCCCATGAGGACAAAGCTGACAGCGAGGAGTGGGAGCCAAGAGGTGGAAGCAGCATTCTCTGAGCCTCCGGAAACTGCTGTGCCTACAGCCAGTAGCGGCCCCTGGACTTCTCTGTTAGGAACCAACTTGAGCTTCAATTCTGTCATGGAAGCTTTGAATGTCTCAACCAACCACCCTGCAGGCCCTGGTGGGAAGCCCAGGCTCTTGACAGGCAGGCAGCCCGGCCTGTTGTTCTGGGGGAAGCGGTTCCCACCGCCAGGGGCCTGCTCCGTGGGGGCCTTACCTGCACCAGGAGGTTCTGCAGCCCGATGACCAGGGACAGCACTTGGGATGTTTCCAGTGGAGCCAGGGCAGTATCCTCGCTGGCAGGGAGTGGCCGGGACCCCGAGGGCACCAGGGTCACCAGGGCAGAAGAAAAGCTTTGCTGCAGGGCTGTCCGCAGGAAACGCAAGATGGCGGCTGAAAGCAGGAGACTCCTCACCCTGGGTTCCTCCTCCTTCCCACCTGCCACCCAGCTCTGTCACAGGAGGGGAGTCGATGCCCAGGACATGGTTACGGGGTGACCACAGGGGAGACTGTGGCTTCTGCTGGAGACTCCAGGCCCACACCTGACAGCAGTGCAGCCTTTTTCTTCGGGAAGCTGAGGGCCTTCAACACTTGCTCCAGTTCCACGGACAGTGTCTGGTGAACCTGGCAGGGCCATGGAGAAAGGGCTGAGCCCCACGCTGCAGCAGCTGGGCCCACATCTCTTCTACACGGCCCCCTCTCAGCCCTACCAGTCTTGGCTTTGGGAGTGTGAGGAGGAGAGCCACGCCCGTACCTGCAGAACTAAGTCTTCTCCTCCCAAATCTCCCCAGTCCTCAAAGGCCTCCTCCACCAGGGAGCCCTCCCCAGCCTCCTGTGGCGTTCAGTCCCTGGCTCTCCCCACCATCACCTAACTCAGAAGACTGGGTCAGACATGCCAAATCCAAATCCTGGCTCTGCCGCTCAGCTCGCCTCCTGTGTGGCCCTGGGCAGGTCACTGCCCCTCCCTCAGCCTGCCTCACTATGAAATGAAGACCCAAGACACCGCCGCCCGCCTTCACTCCCTCCAGCAGTGGTTGAGGGTCCATGTCGGTGAACCCGCGCCCAGGCAGGCGCAGGCCGGAGCTGTCTGCTCTGCTCTCCTGACACTGCAGCTGCCCGAGGGCAGGGACTAGCGAGCACTCTGCTTGGCTCCCTCACAGTCTGGCATAGAGCCGTCCTTAAAAATCCCTATTAAAGCCGGGCGAGGTGGTTCTCACCTGTAATCCCAGTGCTTGGGAGGCTGAGACAGGAGGATCATAGATTTGAGGCCAGCTTCAGCAACTCAGCGAGGCTCTCGGCAACCTCAGAAGACCCTGTTTCTAAATAAAAAATAAAATAGGACTGGGGGTGTAGCTCGGAGGCATAATGCTACTGGGTTTAACCCCCAGCACAACAAAAATAAAGGAAGAAATGAATGAATGAATGAATGAATGAAATCCCTGTTGGTCAGCCTCAGCAATTTAGTGAGATGCTGTTTCAAAATAAAAAATTAAAGCCAGGCGTGGGGGCGCACGCTTGTAATTCCAGCATTTGGGAGGCTGAGACCAGAGGATCCGGGTTCTCGGCCAGCCTCAGCTACCTAGTGAGGCACTCCGCAACTTAGTGAGACCCTGTTTCAAAATGAAGAATAAAAATAGGGCTGGGGGTGTAGCTCGAAGGTAGAATGCCCCTGAGTTCAATCCCCAGTACCACAAAAATAAATAAATAAATAAATTGGGCTGAGGATATAGCTCAGGGGTAAAATGTCCTTGGGTTTAATCCCTAGTACCAAAGAGAGAGAGAGAGAAAGAGAGGAGAAAGAAAGGACAGACTAACAGGACAGGTGGTGGGGGCAGAGGCTACCATAGTAGTGGTGAGGACCAATGATCGGGCCTGGGTTAGGGGTGGAGCTAGTCAAGAGTCAGGATTAGGTAACTGGTTGAGTGTGAGCTGAGGGCCAGGGCCAAGCCAAGGACAAGGGGCAGGTTTCCACCTAGGCAGCTGACTGCAGAAGTTTGGGTGGACTCAACATCCTCACGCGGCAAAACAGAGAAGGTCCCTGTCCCAAATCAACCACAGGGAACAACCTGCAGGACCTGGTTTAAGATGGACTTTACCAAAAGCAGCTGTGTGCCCGTCACTAGACCGGCGATGTGCTGGGCAGTGTGAGAATGCCAAGGAGGCTAGGAGTTGTGTGTGTGTGTGTGTTTACTAGGAGATTGAACCCAGAGATATTCTACCTTCGAGCTACACGCCCAGCCCTATTTTTTTTATTCTTTATTTTGAAACAGGGTCTCACTAAGTTGATGCGAGCCTCGTTGAGTTGCTGAGACTGTTTTCGAACCGGCAATCCTCCTGTCTCAGCCTCCCAAGTACTAAGATTACAGGTGTGCACCACCATGCCTGTCTCTATAACAATTAAACCAATCTGACAACACCCGTGAGATGTTTTGCCCAACTTTGCAGGTAAGGAAACTGAAACTCAGAGATAGTTAAGTACCTTGACAAGGGCACACAATTTATAAGCTACAGAGCTGGGGCCAGAACTCAGGATTCTCCTCACCTCTTTGAATGCCACCCCACGCCCCCAAACTGTGAGCCAGAGACTAACCTGCAAGCTGCCATCATGCTGTTGGGCAGAAAAGGAGGCAGCGAGCAGCCAGGCAGAGCAGAGCAGCGCGGTCCTGGGAGAGCCGGCCTCTGCCTGGGTGAGGGAGCCGGCCTCTGCCCAGGTCAGCGCCAGCATCTTCTCCAGAAGCTCTATGAGGGCCGTGCTGCTCAGGAGCACAGCAGCTGCTGTGGGGGAGGAGAGGGAGGGGACACAGCGTTACCCGGGAGCTCTGGCTCTGTGCCTCCCTGGTGCTCAGAATCCAGTTGGGGCTTCAAGCACGCAAAGTCAGGGGCTTCAAGTATGCAAAGCCAGGAGCTTCAAGCACACAAAAGCAAACACAAGGATCAGCCCGAGGCCCAAGGGGTCCCAGCATCACTGCAAAACCACAGGTCATCAGAACCAGAGGGGACCCATGACCACCAGCTAAACACACGCCCCTAGTTATTTTATGAAGGTGAAAAACTTGAGGGCATCGAAGGCCACAGACACTGCCCAGCGCTCCTCCTCCTCAGTGTCCCCGCCCGGGCCCCTGCACCTCTTTTCTGACTGCTGGGCGTGGTCTGGTGAAGGCTCCAGTACAGGAAGTTGAAGGAGGGCTGCAGGATGTCCGCGTCCGTCGGGCTGCATGTCCCACACAGCTTGCTCACTGCAAGAGACAAGGGTCTCTGGGAGCCCGGGGAGCGGCACTCCAGAGCTCCAGCTCCCCGGCGCTCACGCTGCTCACAGGTGACGGTCCACAACTACTCACTGCAGATGCCAATCCCGGAAGCAAGCACCAACTAAGTGTCCCTGACACTACAGCCGATGGACAGAAACAGTGACAAATCTGAAGGCACGTCTGCGCCCTCCATCTGGACAAACATCGGTGAGCCGCCCACAGCTGCTGGTGGGCCAGAAGGGACTATACAAGCCCAGCAGTCAAGGTCATTCCTCAGCTGTGGGTTTGCCATCACCGACTCCAGGATGCAAAGGCTCAGAGCCCTCTAGGCCAACCTGCCACCTTAGCAGGAGTCCACCCAGCCTCCCATTCCCCCAGCAATGTGGCGCCCAGCCATCCCAGGGCAACTCTGGAATGATCACGTGCAGTTCCCTACCCTGGCCATAGTCTCTCTTATACATCATCTCCCTCAGCTCCAAGTTCCCCTCCTCCAAGAAGCCCTCTGTAACTGCTCAAGGCAAGATCAGGTGCCTCATCTATTCTCCCCGCCCTCAACAGAAGAGACATTACACTGAAGGCCAGCTGTCCGGAGAACATTCCCCTCCCCCTGCTAGGGATCACCACTCCCTGCCCGTGACCCCATCCCAGTCGGGAAGCGACCCAAGTCTCTGTTCCCTTTTTAGCAGCCACATCACACTGTGACTTGTCACTGGCTCTGGTCAACCCAACAAGCGAGGCTCCAGTCACGGCATCTCCACCCTTGCGCCACAGCCCTCTCCCCAGGGATCCCACGCACACGTGCTCGAGGACTGGATGGAAATGTCAAGGACACGCCACGGGCATGCTGCAGCCTCTTAGTCTCCCCTGAGCTTGGCGTCGGCCGTGGTGTGACGGATGGGCAGGGATGACCAGCCCCAGGCAGAAGCAGGGCCTGCAGCCAGCTCCGGAGGCCCTCTCTGAGCCTGCACTGATCTCTCAAGGAGGACTGGACTCTGGGCAGGGAAAGCGTCCCCTCCTCCCCTCTGGCCAGAGGCCCCGGGCCCACAAACACTTAGGACTCGTCATTATTCCTATTCATGTCAACCCCTCTCAACAATTCTTCCTGCGAGTGCTGCCGAGGAAGTGGTGGCCGCATTCATGGGCAATGAAAGGTCCCGATAAGAGCCGGGGTGTGGGCAGGAAGGACACTTGGAGAACTGTGAGCTGGACTGGCAGAGCTGAGTCAGAGCTGGCGCACCGAGCTGGTGCCAGGAAGCACGAATCGGCATCGCCGGGATCTGGTGAAGGCCTACTTATGCCAAGCATGGCGTGGTGCTCCACACCGACCAGAGCAGCCACTCCTACCCTAACCATCTATCCGGAAGTGCCACTCTCTACCCACGAGAAGCCCAGGTTTGACATAGACCAGGTGGCTGCCCAACCTCACACAGCTAATGACCGAGCTGAGATGCCTTCCTGACTCCAGAGCTTATGCCTGCCACACCCCGAGAATAAGCAGAGGGAGCCCCGAAAGGTCTCTCAGCATGAAGCCCCCTGGGGACAGACGGACCCAATAGCTTCTTCCGAAGGGATGAGAGGACGGACGGATGAAGGAGACACACTAGCACTACTAAGTGCGCCCACGGCCCCCGGGCGCTGTCCCGGCAGGCAAGGCACCTTGGTGAAGGAGTTTCATGGCCATGCTGTCCAGTTCCTTCTCTGACTCGTCCCTCAGCTGCATCAGGGAGAGGAGGCTCAGTAGCAGCGGCAGATTCCCTGAGGCTGGGAAGAACAGAGGGCTGGTTAGAGCCTGAGTTCGGATCATCCGAAGGCCAGACTCCCCTCCCTGCCATAAACAGCCCTGAAAAGATGAACCTGAGTTCTCTATTGCCATTGGATCAGGTGGTTTGTTGAGAATTAACCCTACTTTCTGTTTTCTTCCTTCTCTGTGGGGGTACGGGGGTAGCTGATACACTGAGTTATGACTTTGGGTTGGTACCAGGAATTCATTATTTCACTCAATTCCACAAAAAACCATGTGCACAGCAAAGGTGGTGGCACATGCCTGTAATCCCAGTACCTGGTAGGCTGAGACAGGAGGACTGCAGGTTCAACTTAGTGAGACCCAAGGTAACTTAGAAAGACTTTGTTTCAAAATAAAAATTAAGCTGGGCATGGTGGCACATGCTTCTAATCCTAATACTTGGGAGGCTAAGATAGGAGGATTACAGGTTCAAAACCAGCCTCAGCAACTTAGTGAGGCTCTCAGCAACTTCCCCCAAAATAAAAAATAAATAAAAAGATCTGAGGAATATCCTGTAAGCAAAAGGTCCCTGGATTCCATACCCAGTACCACATAAATAAATAAATAATAGCTGGGCGTGGTGGCGCACGCTTGTAATATCAATACTTGGGAGTCTGAGACTGGAGGATCTGGGTTCACAGCCAGCCTCAGCTACTCAGTGAGGCCCTCTGCAACTTAATGAGACCCTGTTTCAAAATAAAGAATAAAAAATAGGGCTGAGGGTGTAGCTCGGAGGTAGAATGCCCCTGGGTTCAATCCCCAGTACCGTAATAAATAAATAATAAATAAACAAACAAACAAATAAATAAATAAAGGACTGGGAGTGTATCTCAAAGGTAGAATGCCCCTGGGTTCGATCCCCAGTACCAAAAAATAAAATAAAATAAAAAAGGAAAAGACAAACCAACCCCAATTTTCAGTATCTTCACAGGGTACCAAACAGCAAGCATCCTTGCTGCCAGTGTTCCCATTCCAGATTTAGAAACTCTCCTCCCAGGTTCCCTGGGATTCCCAGGGCAGCACAGATCCACCCTCACCAGGGCACTGTTGGCTCCTCCCCCTTCCCCAGACTTCCCACTCTCTTCTTCCCGCTGGGGGCTGCCATTCTTGTGACAAACAGCTCTGAGCACATGCTGTGCAGGGTGGGAACATCCACACATACATCAAACACGCCCACTCATGTTGAACACACACACACACACACACACACACACACACACACACACAGGCACACACACCCTCACTAAACAAAGCCTGTTGTGCCACACTGGCCTGACTTCATTTGCAGTAAAAACCCTGAATCTCTCTTCAGCTTGCCTCACCAGGACAGCGCTGCCCACTCCTGGTTGGTCTTGAGGCGCAAACATGCCCCAGGCACCTGCACACTGACCTCCTGACGGGGAGGCCCCATGTTCCACCAGCAGGTGCTGCAGGATGAGCAAGAAGTGGCCTCGGATGAGACCGCCCACGTGAACATCCCGATTCCTCCGAAGGAATGTCCGCAGGGTGATCAGAATCTTTCGGGCAGTGTCTACTGGGCTGGAGTAGACAAGGTCCTGAGAAGGAGAGAAGGAAGCCAGAGCTTAGCGGGCGTCAGAGCTTAGAGGGCGTCAGAGCCAGGGACAGGTGGACAGTGGAGAAGAGAGGGCCAGGGAAAGCGCTCAGGACGCTGGTGTCAAGAAGCTGGCTCAGACAGCCCGGCGTGGTGGCGCAGGCTTATAATACCAATACTTGGGAGGCTGAGATAGGAGGATCTGGGTTTGCGGCCAGCCTCAGCTACTTAGTGAGGCCCTCTACAACTTTGTGAGACCCTGTTTCAAAGTAAAGAATAAAAAAAATAGGGCTAGGGGTATAGCTCAGAGGTACAATGCCCCTGGGTTCAATTCCCAGCACCACAAAAAAAAAATGAAGCTAGCTCAGCTCTCACTTAGCCCCTATTTTGTACCAAGGACTCTGTTTTTTGTTGTTGTTGTTGTTGTTTCCCGTACTGGGGACTGAACTCAGGGGCATTCTATCTCCGAGCTACACCCCAGCCCTGTTTTTTATTCTTTATTTTGAAACAGGGTCTCACTAAGTTGTGGAGGGCCTCACTAAGCAGCTGAGGCTGGCCTCGAACCCGGATCCTCCGGTCTCAGCCTCCCAAATGCTGGGATTACAAGCGTGTGCCACCACGCCCGGCTGTACCAAGGACTCTGCCGGGTACACTGACTCCTCACACAGTCCTGAAGAACAGACCCTTCCTGTTACAGCTATCCCCAACAGGAGCAAACGGAGCCTCCAAGAGATGCCATGACTTGCCCACGATTACATAAGCCAGTAAGTGACACAAAAAGGACGCAGAGATAGGTTTCCCGACTCCCAGTCCAACTCTACTGCCTCCCAGGATGCCTCCCTCTTGCAAATGGAAGAATGAGGGTCAGGAAGAGGTGGTTTTCTGGCAGGGAACCTGAGTGTGCCCCAAGGGAGAAGGGAGGCAGGGAGGATGGCGATGTCACACCACAGAAAGGCTGGGCTGCGACAGATTCAGAGCACAGGAAGGGAAGTGCGGACGGGGTCAGCCCCTCTCCGCCGTGGCATCTGCCTATCCCTGCCCCGGGCTGTAAAGGACTTGGGTTCAGAAGATGGAAACGGACATTGTGTTTGGTTTTGCTTTCAGAGTTATTTTAATGAGTGTATGTTAAAAGGCAAAGCCAGTCAGAAGCTGCACCAGTGGCTGTCCTGCAGATAGCTCCCGGCACCTACCAGCTCAAATAAGCCAATTCCTTTGGACAGGCCAGTTAGGACTGGGTGCTATGAATCCAAGGTCACACGCGGACTCCCTGGCCAGGGAGGACAGAGAGACGTGGCTACGGGGCACCCAGCGGGACAGATTCTGATGTGCTGACCGCTGGGCGGGCAGGGAAGGATGGGGACCCGAGGGCATCTGGGCATGGCTCTTCACAAACCTCCACAGCTGAAGAAACAACTACAATATCAATAGCAACCACGCACGGCCCAATAATGTCAGGTGCCGAGCTGTGTTTATACAGTGGGTGTACATTGGTTTATACATTACATCTTCCCAATAGTTAGATTTTTCAAGTAAGGAAATGGGAAGGTTAATTAGTTTGCCTATCAAGAAAGCAGTGGAGCCGGGCCGTGGTGGCGCACGCTTGTAATCCCAGCATTCGGGAGGCTGAGACCGGAGGATCCGGGTTCGCGGCCAGCCTCAGCTACCTAGTGAGGCACTCCGCAACTTAGTGAGACTCGGTTTCAAAATAAAGAATAAAAA
>PVLC010044623.1:0-12196 GCA_004027655.1 Graphiurus murinus | reverse complement strand
AAAAAAAAACAAGTAGATGCCAAAGATGAAAACAAAACTGAGAAAGTTGCCTTCTTGTTTAGTGACCTATTTATCAATTATTCATGTAGCATGCCTCTTTGGACTTGTACCTTCAATCACTTCTTGTTATTTTTACTTTGATCTACAAAATTTAGATACCAATACTAAATATAAATTTGTTTAAATCAAAAAACAAAAAGTTCCTCTTTTTCCATTCTTTAATATCTACTCTTCACGAATATTTATGAATATAGTAGACATGCAAAAAATCCAGTATCTCAACTCAATGGCTTACTCCATCATTTAGGTCTTATACATCAACTTATACAGATCAGCTGTGGTCTATTTAAAAAAAAAAAAAAAAAAAAACACTGACTTATCAATACATATCAAGCTATGATGACAGTTATTCACTTTTATTATGTGAGATTTATTTAAAATAATTGGAGATGAAAGCTATAAAAGCAAAATATAATTTAGCATGTGATAAAAATCAAAGCTGGGTGTTAAGAACACAAGGATTCATTGTGCTATTCTTTTGTGTATTTTAGAAGTTTCACAGCCAGGCATGGTGGCACACGCTTGTAATTCCAGTACTTGGGAGGCTGAGACCAGAGAATCTAGGTTTGCAGCCAGCCTCAGCTACTTAGTGAGGACCTCCGAAACTTACTGAGACCCTGTTTCCAAATAAAGAATAAAAAATGGGCCTGGAGGTGTAGCTCGGAGGTAAAATGCCCCTCAGTTCCATCCTCAATACCTCAAAAAAATAAAATAAAAGTTTCACAAAATATTTTTTTTCTAATAAATGTCTTTAAAAGTATGTTAAAAAAAAAAAAGTATGTAAAATGTTGAATATTGTGGTGCACATCTGTAATTCCAGCTACTTGGGAGGCTAATGCAGGAAAGATTTCAAGTTCCAGGTTAGCCTGGGCAGCTTAGTGAGACCTTGTCTCACAATAAAAAATAAAATTGGCTAGGGATGTAGCTCAGCAGTACAGTGCCCCTCAGTTCAATCCCTAGTACCACAAAAGTATGTAAAATGCCATGTACGAAAAAATGTGTTTGAAAAAGGCAAGTCATTTAAAAAAAATGTATGTATGTCAGGTGATAAAGATGACAAGTGTATATAAAGTGATATAAATTGAGCTAATGATAATTGTATTTTTTTCCTGAAAAGTTATTCATGGTCCCCAAAATAAAAGAAAACAAACTTGGTGACACCATACTGGGCTCATTCCAAAACCCTTATCTCCCCAGTCATGGACTGGCGCTAGAGGCACCAACACTCAGTCTTACCTCTTGAGGCAGCTCCAGCTTTGATCGGTCATCCAGGCCATTGGAATGCAAGCCCATCAAGTATGGAACAGGAGCATCTAAAAAATGCAGGAGAGAAGCCGGGAGAATAGGGACATAGACATGCTGCCACTGGAACGGAAACATGAGAGCTGTAATCGTCTCCGCCACAGTCATCAGTCTCTGGTAATCTAGGTCAAAAAAAAAAAGCATAGACAGAAACCAGTTAAAAATGAGGCACTTGCTTCAATTTCACTTTTAGAAAGGATCAGGATAAACTTCAGCAAGGATATGTTCTGGGTGACTCCCTTGTAGGTATCAGAAAGACAATTTAGAGACCCTGGTGGACCACAAGTTGAAATATAAACCCCCTCCCCATACACAAAGGTCCAGCTAATAATACAATTTAATATGGAAATAAACAAAAATAATAAATAGCACCCTGCTCCAAATAATACCCTAGAATATGTTCCATAGGATCTCTCAAGTAGAAATGGGGGAGGGGACTAGAAAAAAAAGAAAAGGATCAGTGCTCTGAGTTTTATCACTCAGATATTTCTGCACAGGGATAAAGCTTTCAGAACTATCACCTTGCTCCTGCCTACTCAAAGAAGAACATGACCTATAAATAACTTTTTATGCTGGGGGTAGTGGCACACACCTGTAATCCCAGTACTTTCGAGACTGAGATAGGAGGATCACAGGTTCTAACTCAGCCTCAGCAACTTAGGCTCTCAGCAACTTAGTGAGACCCTGTTTCCAAATAAAAAATAAAATAGGGCTGAGGGTATAGCCTGGAGGTAGAAGGCCCCTGGGTTCCATTCCCAGTACCACAAAACAAAATAAAACTGGGCTGGGGATGTAGCTCAGAGGTAGAATGCTTCTGGGTTCAATCCCCTGTACCTAAAATAAATAAATAAATGAATAATTTTATTAGTATGATAAATATATACATTTGGTCTTCATCCCCAGTTCCTAGCACAACCCTAGATTCTTCTGTATGCTAAAGAGATGTCTGATGGGGAGGGAGGTGCCTGGATAGCTTCAAGATAGGTGCCGGTCAACAGAAAGACGTGGGACTTTCCACCCAAACCCAACCTCAGGGGAGAAGGAAGGGTTAGATATTTAATAATCACCAGTAAGCAAAGATTCCATCGATCAGGCCTACATAGTAATGAAACCTCCATGAAAAAATCCCAAAGAAACAGGGTTTGGAAAGCTTCTGTGTTGAGGAACACATTGAGGTGCTACAGAGTGGTACACCCAGGGAGGGCACTGAAGTTCCACACCCCTGCCCCACATCATATCATATATATCTCTTCTATTTGGCTGTTTCTGAGTTGCTTCCTTTATAATAAACGGCTAATAGTAAGTAAAGCACTTTCCTGGGTTCTGTGAGCCATTTTGGTAAATTATCAAATTCCAAGAGGGGATTTTTGGAACCTCCCAAATGCATAACCTGTAAGTCAGAAATACAGATAGGTCAGAAATACAGATAGCCCTGACCTGCCACTGGCATATGAAGTGGAGGCATTCTTGTGAGACTGGGCCTTTACCTATGGGGTCTGTGGTAACGCCACGTAGTGTCAGAACTGAATTAAACTGTAGGACGCTCAGTTGGTAACCAGAAAGTTGAACAACTGATTGGTATAAGGAAAAAAACCTCACATATTTGGTGTCAGTAGTGTGAATAAAAACATATCAAATAAGTAATCCAAATAAATAGATATTAATGACTTAAAATTCACTGTTTAATACATTTGGAGTAGAGTGTGGTGGCACATGTCTGTAATCCCAGCTACTTGGGAGGCTGAAGCAGAAGGATAGCAAAATGCATGCCAGCCTGGCCAATTAAGTAAGGCCTTGTCTCAAAATAAAATAAAAATGAATTGGGTATAGTTCTGTAGTAGATCACTTGCCTAGTGTGTACAAGGCCCTAGGTTCAATCCCTAGTACCACTAAAAAAAAAAAAAAAAAAACATTTTGACTGCACTAGAGGAAATTGCCTATATGGTTCTTTGCTCAAATTAATGCACTTAGCAGATCAGTGATGTGACCAATCAGTGGGTAAAACTGAGCTCAGAGGGCCAGACGTGTTGGCACATGTCTATAAACCCATTACTGGGGAGGCTGAAACGGGAGGATCACAGGTTCAAGGATAGCCTCAGCAAGCAGTGAGATTCTCATCTAATGAGACCTTGTTTCAAAATAAAAATAAAAATAGGGCTAGGGGTGTAGCTCAGAGGTAGAATGCCCCTGGGTTCAATCCCCAGTACCCCCCCCACACACACACACACAAAACCAAACCCTGAGCTCAGAGACCCTAGTGGCTCATGCTGCTAATCAGCTACTTGGAAGGCTGAGGCAGGTAGTTCACTTGAGCCCAGGAGTTTGAGACCAGGGTGGGCAAGAAAGTGAGAATTGTCTCAAAAAAAAAAGGCAAACATAATGGACTGAAGGTTTGGCTCACTGGTAGAGCACTTACCTAATGTGTGAGGCCCTGGGTATGATCCCTTGCATAACAACCATCACAACTATTTATAAGACAAACTGTCCCCCAATGAGGGGAAGAAATTTCAAATCATTAAAAAAAAAAAAAAATCATTCAAAATCAAATTAATCAAGCCGGGCGTGGTGGTGCATGCTTGTAATCCCAGCATTTGGGAGGCTGAGACCGGAGGATCTGGGTTCGCGGCCAGCCTCAGCTACCTAGTGAGGCACTCCGCAACTTAGTGAGACCCGGTTTCAAAATAAAGAATAAAAAATAGGGGCTGGGGATGTAGCTCGGAGGTAGAATGCTCCTGGGTTCAATCCCCAGTACCGCAAAAAAAAAATAAATAAATAAATAAATAAATAAATAAATTTCAAATTAATCTATATATCATTTTAGAAAAAGTATTTAGTACTACATGAAAGTAAGAAACAAGTGAGTAATAAAATTTATACCACTGCAAGTTCTACCTCCTCTTCCTCTGCTGTTATGTATTAATTCCATGAAAGCACCTACCTTTGCTTGTTTATCTGCTTTTGCTAAAATCCTGCTGCTCTATATTCTAATGATCATTAAAGAATTCTAAACCAGGTATGGTGGTGCGCACTTGTAATCTCAGTACCTGGGATGCTGAGACAGGAGAATCACAGGTTCAAGGCCAGCCTCAGCAATTTAGCAAAACCCAATTTCAAAATAAAAAATAAAGTAGGGCCGGGGGGATAGCATGGAGGCAGAATACTCCTGGGTTCTAGCCCTAGTTCTAAAAACAAAACAAAATACAACAAAAGATAAAGAATTCTAATGATTCTCCAGACAAAACCTCAGTTTTTGTATTTTCCATTATTATTTCAGATATAAATATCTTTTTTTTTTTAAGGTACTAGGGGTTGAACCCAGGGGCATTCTACCTTGGAGCTACACCCCTAGTCCTATTTTTTTATTCTTTATTTTGAAACAGAGTCTCATTAAGTTGTGAGGGGCCTCACTAGGTAGCTGACTGGCCACAAACCCAGATCCTCCAGTCTCAGTCTCCCAAATACTGGGATTACAAGCATGCACCACCACATCCGGCTAGATATGAATATCTTAAAATAATCCACTCAAGATAAAAAGCCTTGAGAATCTCAGAGATAAGTGTTTCGTTTTGTTTCATTTTGTTTTGGTAGTACTGGGGATTGAACCCAGGGGTGTTCTACCTCTGAGCTATACCCCCAGTCCTATTTTATTTTTTATTTAGAAACAGGGTCTCACTAAGTTGCAGAGGGCAACTTTTATTTTTATTTATTTTTTTATTTTATTATTATTATTATTATTTTTTTTTTTTTTGGCAGAACTGGGGCTTGAACCCAGGGGCATTCTACCTACGAGCTATACCCCCAGCCCTTTTTTTTATTCTTTATTTTGAAACTGGGTCTCACTAAGTTGCTGAGGGCCTCACCTCACAAGTTGCTGAGGCTGGCCACGAACCTGCAATCCTCCTGTCTCAGACTCCCAAATACTGGGATTACAAGCATGCACCATCATGTTCAGCTCAACTTTTATTTTTAAAATTCAAAATTAAGATGAATCAAAAGAATGTAAAGGCATGGGCAAAAACCATCAACTGGTATTTAAATCTAGCCCTAGTGTGCCCCACACACTGGCTCTTAAACAGATCTTTTTTTTTTTTTTTTTTTTGGTGGTACCAAAAAAAAAATTGAACCTAGGGGCATTCTACTTCTGAGCCCTATTTTTATTTTGAAACAGGGTCTAAGCTTCAGAGGGCCCCCACTAAGTTGCAGAGGCTATTATCCTCGAACCTGCTATCCTCCTGTCTCAGCCTTCCAAGTACTGGGAATTCAAGTATGAACCACCACATCCCACTGGGGAGGATAATTTTATTTGCTACAGATTGAAATCTCTGAAGATGTACTTGTTCAAAATCTTTGTAATGTACTTGTATCGTTCTCAGAAGTGAAATTCTTTTGGGAGTCAGAGACAATCCCCTCTTTCAAGCTTAATAACTTCTTTCCATTCATGTAAGATTTTGTGTAACAGGTATAAGAAATTTAGAATTTCTGGCCTTTTTGGTCTGAGTTGTGGGTTTTCTTCCTTTACATTAAAAAATAAAAATTTTAAGATGGGTGTGGTGGTGCACGATTATAATCCCAGTACTTGGGAGGCTGAGACAGGTGGATTGCAGGTTTGCGGCCAACCTCAGCAAGTTGAGGCCCTCTGCAACTTGCTGAGACCCTGTCCCAAAATAAAGAATTAAAAAAAGGGCTGGGGGTGTAGCCTGGAGGTAGAATGCCCCTGGGTTCAATCCTCAGTACTCCAAAAAATAAATAAGTAAATAAATAAAAATTTTAAAGCAACATCCCACCTTGAAGGTTGGCCTAATAAATAATGCCTCAAGGATCTAGCAATCTATGATATTCACACTATGATGATGACTTCCAAGAGCTATAAGCAAAAGCATAAAGTTTATTTCTACATACTAGTACAAGCGATAAAATCAGGACATCCTTTGCCATTGCCAGTCCCTGTGTTCACCAGTCCAGGAAGGTGAAACCAATAAATAGGAAACAGCTGAAAGTCTGTTGCATCCAAAGGGTTTCTGCCAATCAAAATCAACAGTAGACACTTGAGCTCCAAGCAATTTTATGGGTTCTCTCACAGCTCCCATCAGGTTGTAATGAGCAACTACACTTAACAAAAGGATATGCTGCAAAGTATACTGGATTACAACCAACACTCTAAGTGTTAAGCAGGGAAGAATTAGCACATTTTTGTGAGGGGGGGGAGTGGGATGTGTGTGTGTGTATAAAGAATAACATTAGACTTAAAATCATTCTACTGATAAGTCTCCTAAACAAACAACAGAACAACTCTTGCACATCACAAATGGATTATAAACTGCTGCCAGGTATGGTGGCACACGCTTGTAATCCCAGTACTTGGGAGGCTGAGACAGGAGGATCACCGGTTCGCAGCCAACCTCAGCTACTTAGTGAGGCCACCTACAACTTAGTGAGACCCTGTTTCAAAATAAATAATAAAAAATAGGACTGGGGGTGTAGCTTGAAGGTAGAATGCCCCTGGGTTCAATCTCCAGTACCACACACACACACAAATATATATATATATAAAGTCCTTGCATACTTGCACTTCTGCAAAAATTATACGAACCAGAATGTTTCACATAATACTCTTTGTTCTTAGGAAACAACTTAATCTATATGTCCTGTTATTTCCATGATACATTATTAAATGAAAGAAGCAAGGTGCTAAACAATGATTAGGATGCTCTCATGTGCGTTGTTTCTTATAAAGTATGCATGTTCTGCATGTATGGCTATCGGGTAGGAAACAGTGGCAACCTCCCTGAAGGAGAACCAGAGGTCAAAAGCACAAGTCGTAGACTTGACTTTACACCCTTCTGTAAAATTATAACTTTCTACCATATGCCTGAAATGTTTTTTTTTCAAGTTTCATTTTGATATATACATACTTATCATAATGTATAATTTAAAGATGCTAACAATATGTGTGCACTCAACATCTAACATAAGAAACAGTGCATTGTTTAAAAATATTGGAGAAAAGCCGGGCGTGGTGGCGCACGCTTGTAATCCCAGCATTTGGGAGGCTGAGACCAGAGGATCCGGGTTCGTGGCCAGCCTCAGCTACCTAGTGAGTCACTCCACAACTTAGTGAGACCCTGTTTCAAAATAAAGAATAAAAAAAAGGGCTGGGGGTGTAGCTCGGAGGTAGAATGCCCCTGAGTTCAATCCCCAGTACCGCAAAAATAAATAAATAAATAAAAAATAAGCCGGGCGTGGTGGCGCACGCTTGTAATCCCAGCATTCGGGAGGCTGAGACCGGAGGATCCGGGTTCGCGGCCAGCCTCAGCTACCTAGTGAGGCACTCCGCAACTTACTGAGACTCGGTTTCAAAATAAAGAATAAAAAATAGGGTTGGGGGTATAGCTCGGAGGTAGAATGCCCCTGAGTTCAATCCCCAGTACCGCCAAAAAATAAATAAATAAATAAAAATAAAAATAAAAAATAAAAATATTGGAGAAAGATTTTTAAAAAGAGATTTCTTCTCAGTAGTAGGATTCCAGGTAAAAGAAAAAGGGGAACTTTCAAATTTCTCTGTATCCTTTGCCCACTTTAACTATTACACTACAGATATCTAAGAAACTTCATCTTTGAAACTCAGGAGGGAGAAAGGAAAGGAGATTTCATTGTTTTCTCTTCAGAATTGCTTTAATGGCAGGCCTTGGGTATGCATTACTTTTGCAACAACAAGAAAAAACTAGTTTAGATATTAAATAGATTTCTTATTAACTTACACTTAACCAACTTACTATATTAATTGATTCTCCTCATTCTTTCCATCAAGCTTACGTTGTTCCCACTCACTGAACTGCTTAACAAGATTCAGTTCATTTGTTCCCAAACATGTGCCATGTGAACTTCTTACTGTATTATATAACTCAACCAATTGTTATGTAAATTACAAAATATAAATACAAAATAAAAACAGAAAGTAAGCCGGGCATGGTGGTGCACATTTGTAATCCCAGTACTTGGGAGGCTGAGATAGGAAGATTACAGGTTCGAGGACAGCCTCAGCAAGTAGTGACACTCTCATTAACCTAGTGAGACCCTGTTTCCAAATAGAAATAAAATCGGGCTGGGGGTGTAGCTCGAAGGTAGAATGCTTCTGGGTTCAATCCCTAGTACAACAAAAAATAAAATAAAATAGAATAGCAAGTAGCTAGGCATGGTAGTGTATGCCTGTAATCCCAGC
Source organism: Graphiurus murinus (assembly GCA_004027655.1). Classification (NCBI taxonomy): domain Eukaryota; kingdom Metazoa; phylum Chordata; class Mammalia; order Rodentia; family Gliridae; genus Graphiurus; species Graphiurus murinus. The sequence continues at coordinate 3,615 of PVLC010044623.1, read as the reverse complement.
ACTTGGGAGGATGAGTCAGGAAGATAGCAGGTTCGAGGACAGTCTCAACAATTTAAAAGACTATGAGCAACTTAACAAGACTTTGTTTCAAAATGAAAAATAAAAAAGGGCTGGGAGTGTAGCTTGGAAATAGAATGCCCCTGGGCTCATTCCCCAGTACCTCAAAAAGGGGGTGGGGAGAAAAAAGAATGGTTGTTTCTCTAAAAACAAAATGAAATGTTTTTAAAACACTCAATAATGTAAAGTCACTAAAAAGTACTGTAATTGAATAGTCACTAAAAAGTACTGTAATTGACACAATTAAAAACAAACAACTAGAGGAAACTGCAAAAATTTAGACAGTCTCCACTCAGATTCTTCTACAAAGTTCTTTAAGTTCACTCTCCACTTAAAAATAAGTTCACAGCTAAGCCAGGCGTGGTGGTGCACGCTTATAATCCCAGCATTTGGGAGGCTGAGACCGGAGGATCCGGGTTCGCAGCCAGCCTCAGCTACCTAGCGAGGCACTCAGCAACTTAGTGAGACTCTGTTTCAAAATAAACAATAAAAAATAGGGGTGGGAATATAGCTTGGAGGTGGAATGCCCCTGAGTTCAATCCCCACTACTGCAAAAAAAAAAAAAAAGTTCACAGCTGAGTGTAGTGGCACACACCTGTAATCCTGCTACTTGGGAGGCTTAGACAGAAGGATCCCAAGTTTGAGGCCAGTCTCAGCAACTTAGCAAGAGAGATCCTCAGCAACTTATGGAGATGCTATTTCAAAATAAAAATTTTTAAAGGGCTGGGGTATAGCTCAGAGGCAAAATGCCCCTAAATTCAATCCCCAGTATGAAAAAATTGTTTTTCTTATTATGGATACAAGAACCCATATTCTGGAAAACATAAAAGGAGTGCAGATGGAAGAATGTTATCTTTTTCTACCATATTCATCATATTATTTCAATCCTCCTTTCTAGGCCTTCTAAATATCTCCCACTGCATTTCAGGAATCTAGTATTAGCTGTCTCCTAAAATTCTATTTAGTTTGGTTTCCTCCTCTCTGTTCTGCTCTAAATCAGAAAAGTCTATACTATTCAAACAAATCTTGTTTCAAAATATTTTTACTGCCAGGCATGGTGATGCATGCCTGTAATCCCAGTACTTGGGAGGCTGAGACAGGAGATCGCAGGTTCACAGCCAGCCTCAGCTATTTAGTGAGGACCTCTCCAACTTAGTGAGACCCTGTTTCAAAATAAAGAATCAAGCTAGGCGTGGTGGTGCTCACCTGTAATCCCATTTCTTAGAAGGCTGAAATAGGAGGATCACAGGTTCAAAGTCAGCCTCAGCAACTTAGTGAAGTCTTTTGCAACTTAGCAAGTCCCTGTTTCAAAATAAAAAATAAAAAGGGCTGGGGACATAGCCCAGAGGTAGAAGGCCCCCAGGTTCCATCCCCAGCACCACATACACACACACACACACACACACACAAAAAAAAAAAATCAAAATAAAGAGCCAAACCTAGGGCTGGAGATGTAGCTCAGAGGTGGAATGTCCCTGGGTTCAATCCCCAGTACCGCAAAAAAAAAAAGTCTTTATCAAGCTCCAGCCAAGAAATAAGCAACATGACTTGTACAAATCTACACTTTACTCACTGATGGAGTACACATCCACATCCTCATACAGTACAGTTGTGTGACAAGGACATGCTCTGAAAGTTGCATTGTTAGGCAATTTCCTTCTTGTGCAAACATCATAGAGTGTATTTATACAAACTAAGACAGCTCTGAGTAAGTTATGTAATCTTATGGGACCACCATCATCTATGCAGTCTGCCACTGAAAAGTCACCATGCAGCATAAGAGTGAGGCAAAGTGAAACCTCAGGGACCAGTCACTCAACAGATGCTTTCTGTTTGGCCTGCAGTGTTTAGCAAGAACATTGCTGCCAACATTTAAAAATCACAGATTTCATGTAAAAAACAGTCTGGGTTCCCATGAAAAACAGAAAGATTTAGTAACATTAGGCTAGGATCCCTACAAGGAATGAACTGGAGTTAACTAGTGGCTATCTACATGATGGGGTGTGTGCTCTTCGATTCAACATCATCTTCACTATTCACCTTCAAACTATATCCAAAACCCCAACCATTTCATACCACTTCACAGTTACCCCCTCCGTCCTGGCCAGCATCATCTCTCACCTGGATTATTACGATGGCCTCCTAACTAGATTCTTTGCTTTCCCATTTGCTTTAGGGATATACTCCTAAGACCGTGGCTATCGATCCTATCAAAGGTGAAAGTTATTCATTTATTTAATAAATATTATTGTGCACCCTTATATACCAGTCACAAGGCAAAAGACTTGCCATGATGCAGGTTAAATGTCATCCTTTTGCCCATGGGCCATATCTGGAACAAACTAAGCATCAAATAAACATTACTGTAACAAATTATAACCTACTAAACAAAATAAAAATCTACAATTCCACGTAATAATAAATAAATAAGCAGAGCTGGGCATGGTGGTGCACACTTGTAATCCCAGTACTTGGGAGGCTGAGACCAGAGGACCCGGGTTCGCAGCCAGCCTCAGCTACCTAGTGAGGCACTCTGCAATTTAGTAAGACACTGTTTCAAAATAAAGAATAAAAAATAGGGCTGGGGGTATAGCTTGGAGGTAGAATGCCCCTGAATTCAATCCCCAGTGCCACAAAAAATAAATAAATAAACTAAACAAGCAAAAAAGGAAGAATGAAATGTTCTTTCTCATAGTTGAATGCCAATTAGTAAATATAGAATTAGAAAATCATCATTTTTCCATCATTGTAGCAGTAACTGATTCAGACCAGAATCATTAATAAATGTTAAAACTACTAGGCAAAACTTTGAGAAGGAAGAGAATAAAAAGTATCTCCCCACAAATAATTCTTTAGTTAAAAAGGGAAAAATGATAACTTTCCAGTTATCAGTTTGAGCAAGCACAATATTAACCAAGTGATGTGATCAAATTAACATCACCAAAAAATAGAACAAGTAGCCGGGTGTGGTGGCACACGCTTGTAATCCCAGCATTTGGGAGGCTGAGACCGGAGGATCTGGGTTCGCAGCTAGCCTCAGCTACCTAGTGAGGCACCCTGCAAATTAGTGAGACCCTGTTTCAAAATAAAGAATAAAAAATGGGGCTGGGGGTATAGCTCGGAGGTAGAATGCCCCTGAGTTCAATCCCCAGTACCACAAAAAATAAAAAAAATTAAAAAAAATAAAGAATAAAAAATAGGACTCAGAGTTGGGTGTGGTGGCACATGCTTGTAATCTTAGTACTTGGGAGGCTGAGACAGGGGGATGGCAGGTCTGCCGCCAGCCTCAGCTACTTAGTGAAGCCCTCCGCTACTTAGTGAAACCCTGTTTCAAAAATAAAGAATAGGATAGCCGGGCATGGTGGCGCACGCTTGTAATCCCAGCATTCGGGAGGCTGAGACCGGAGGATCCGGGTTCGCGGCCAGCCTCAGCTACCTAGTGAGGCACTCCGCAACTTAGTGAGACTCGGTTTCAAAATAAAGAATAAAAAACAGGGCTGGAGATGTAGCTCGGAGGTAGAATGCCCCTGAGTTCAATCCCCAGTACCGCAAAAAAAA
>PVLC010044622.1:0-11949 GCA_004027655.1 Graphiurus murinus | reverse complement strand
CTTTCAAATACCAGATCTAATCGATTTCAAGATGCCATCGTCAGGGGCTTGCTTCTTCAAGAAAACAAGCTTAGTTTGACTTGTGGCAAAAAACAATCCTAAACTGACACCCGGAAAGAACTTTGCAAGCAAGAATGAACAGGGAACTTCTTAGCAGCTCTTTCTCCCACCCCTGCCCTTCACAACCCCTTGTTTGTTTATTCCTTGCTTCTTCCTTGCAGTCCTAATATGATTTCTGAAGCAACAAATTCAGGAAATGCTTTAAGAAGTAGTGGGTCTTAACCACCTATCCATAGGGAGGGTCTTCTAAGATATTTAGAAATATCTTTATAAGGTTAGTTCACTTGTCACCTTCGGATGGGCACTGGCACACTTTTCCTTGGAGGATGAATGAGTCTTAGCAGTCTTCATTTCACTTTTGATCATAAACTGGACACACACTATAAAAAGAAAAACCTATGTGCAAAATGGTGATGTCCAAGACAGAGACACGCCTTATTTCAAAGAGATTTTTCATATGATCAGTCAGGGGTGAGACTGTCCCACTAAATGCTCATTGAAGTTTATGAAATTGAACCAACTCCTCCTTTCTTTGCATTTTAGGTAAGAATACCTTTCCAGTTCTGTGATCCAGGCTTTTGTCCACTCAATGAAGACAAGTAGGCCATGCTTTTTCTTCTCTACCTTCCTCTCCTCCCATCATCTTCCTGTCTTCCACCATGCCTCTCACCAGGGATGCTCTGGTCCATTCCCTGGGTGCTTCTTCCCCTCCACTCAAAATCACACGATGTTTTATATCCATGCCTAGCAGAGCCCTCAGAACATGTCTCTGGATGGTGAAATCAAAGGACCTAAATACAGACCTGGAATTAGAGGACATAAAAGCTTGAAGGGTTTATTCAAAGCCACAGAGTCTGACCAGGGCATGTTGGCACACACCTGTAACTGCGGTACTTGGGAAGCTGAGACAGGAGGATCACAGGTTCAAGGCCAGCCTCAGCAATGCAATTTAGTGAAGCTCTCAGCAACTTAGCCAGACCCTGTTTCCAAATAAAAAATAAGACAGGGTTTGAGTGTAGCTCAGAGACACTGGTAACAAGACCTGACTTCCCATCTATGTTAAATTTGACTTTGATATCAATGCTCCGTTTCTTTTTTCTTTCTCCCCCTCTCTCCCCTTTTGTGGTACTGGGGATTGAACCCAGGAGCATTCTATCTCTGACCTATACCCTCAGCCCTATTTTATTTTTTAGGTTAAAACGGGGTCTCACGAAGTTGCTGAAAGTCTTGCTAAACTGCCGAGATGGGCTTCCATTCTGGATCCTCCTATCTCGGCCTCCCAATTACTGGGATTACAGGTGTGCACCACCATGCCCAGCTGGCTCGTTTTCACTAATACCTGCACCTGTCCTTTGGATGCCCTGATACTATGTTATATTTATTTACTTATTAAGGAAGAACTAAATAAATGCTCTAAGGGTGGCCTAAAAGGAGGCTTTTATAAATAGATCAACTAATAGAAAATTCTACCTAGGAAATGTCAAATACTAACTATCAGTTATCATAATAAAATATCTTGACTTCAAGATTAGCCAGAAAAAAATGCTTTCTCTTGGAAGTTGGATTTGGCACAGAAAATTAAACAAACAGAAAAATTTGGCAAAATTAAACACACACACACGCACACGCACACACAGTATAAAAGAAAAGATTCAGTGCACATGAAGTTATTGTGCTTTTTTTTAAGTGCTTAAATCTCTGAATTACTTGGTGAATTATCTCATGCTTATTATTAAAAATAAATCAGTGTACAACTCAAAGTACTTACGGAGCATTTGCTCAAATCACAGCTGCCTCCAAAAGGGAAGTGAAACTGACAGAAACAGAATTATTTGTTCAACAAAAAGTCATCAGGCTTAAATAATTTAAATATGCACTAACATTTATCAATCTATCAGAAACTTAGCTTTAACCACAGTTGTCACATAATTGTATTTCTAATGTATTTCTGTGATTGTCCCATCTCCTAAGGGTGTCTTTTAGAATATAGGAAGCAAACATGATGCTCCCATCATCTTTCCTGCATTTGCTCAAGTCAGCATTTATTAAACCCCTTCCGCACTAAGGAAGATGATCTAAGGACAAGGGAGAATGAATCAAAGATCTCTCTTTAGAGAGGCATAAATGGAGCCAGGTGTGGAGGCACAGGCCTATAATCCTAGTACGTGGGAGGCTGAGAGACAAGAGAACCGCAGGTTGGCAGCCAGCCTCAGCAACTTAGTGAGGCTCTCCTGGACTTAGTGAGACTCTGCTTCAAAATAAAGAAATAAAATTGGGCTGGGGGTGTAGCTCAGAAGTAGAATACCCCTAGGTTCAATCCCCTAGTACCACAAGAGAGAGAGGAGGGAAGGGTATACATGTAAGAAGACAACAAATAAATGTTAGTAGTAATAAAAAAAATTAAGTAAAGGACATGAAAGGTATCACAGACCAAGTCCTAGAGGAATAAAAAGAAGGAGAAATTCACTCAGTGTTGGGAGCAAGGTGTGGAGCCAGGTGAGTTTCATGAAGAAGGTGACATTCAAATCAGGTCTTAAAATAGGTTTGCAAAACCTAGAGGGTTTTGAATCAAAGTTATTTTTCCAAACAGAAAAAGATAGATTTTCTAACTATTTGTCTTAGGAGCCGAATGTGACGCTCCTCCATGGTTAATAATAAATGCTCTTTACTTTAATATAGTTTACAGTCTTAGAATGTAGGAAAGCAATTTTATAAATGAGATTTTCACCCTCTGGCATCATGTATTTCTAAAATGTATTTCTCTAATAGCATTTATACTGGTTACTTACTCAAAGAATTCTTTTCTTTTCTTTTCTTTTCTTTTTTTTGTGTGTGTGGGGGGTGGGTACTGGGGATGGAACCCAGGAGCATTCTGCCTCCAAGCTATACCCCCAGCCCTATTTTTCATTCTTTATTTTTGAAACAGGGTCTCACTAAGTTGTGGAGTGCCTCACTAGGCAGCTGAGGCTGGCCATGAACCCGGATCCTCCGGTCTCAGCCTCCCAAATGCTGGGATTACAAGTGTGCGCCACCACACCTGGCTCCAAAGAACTATTTTCAAATGAAAACACTCAAAAGGAAAAATCACTTTTTAACCGTTTGCTAGTATTTCATTTGTCAAAATTAATTATTTTGACAAAGTTTTTATCCTGGACTGGTGAACATATGCAAGACAAACTGTCTAGGATAGAACTCAGCTTCCGTACTCACAAACTCCAAAGCCAGTTTGTTTTGTTTGTTTGTTTTGTACTGGGGACTGAACCCAGGGGCATTCTACTTCCAAACTACACCTCTGGCCCTCTTTATTTTTTGTTTTGAAACAGGATCTGGTTGCTGTGAGTCCCTTGCTATGTTTCTGAGGCTGTCCTCGAACCTGCGATTCTCCAGTCTCATCTTCCCAAGTACTGGGATTACAGGCTTACATCACCACAACCCCCACATAACCTGTTTATACCTCAATTTCCCTGTCTACAAAGATAATAACAGTATCCACCTCAAGTGAGAATGAACTGTTATCACATGTAAAATCCTTAAAATGACATCCAGCACATGGTAAGTCAACAGTAAACATAACTGCTTTACTGAGAACTATTTTCTAAGCGTTTCTCTTGTATTCGCTATACCAATTGACATGAAATCAGTGTCTCATCCGATGTCACTTTTATAAGTCAGATTTCGAAACTGCATTTACTTCTAAGAAATAAGCCTAAGAAAAGGCTGAATTTGATTTCTAGACTATAACAGCAGTCACAGAGTAACAGCTTATTTCAAAAGGTCCACAAAAGATAATCTAATTAGATTATCTGTAATAGTCTAATTAAAGATAGGCAAGGTAAGGATCACACTGTATTATAACCAATTTAAAAAAATTACCAAAGTTAGAATTAACAGCTAAACTGACAGTTCTCTTCCTTTCATCTTTATTCCTTACGCGTTTACAGCCAAATACTCTGTCATCCTGTTTTCTATACTGTATATCACAAAGGAAAACCCTTTGAGATCAGACTATTCACAAATAATTGGCAGAAACAAATCATATTGTTTTCATTTTAAACCAAGTTAAAAAAAAATAGAGTTAAGTAAATGTTCTTTCCATAGTGTTGCAATCCCTATGCAACCAAGGTCTCAACAAGCTAAAGCGAATCTTGCTGGCCCACTCAAGGCAACAAAGGAAACGTGACACTCGCTGCGGATTCTGGAAAGGACTAAGCATCTGCCACAGCTCCCTCATCACAGCAGCTGAAATTTAGCCACCTCCCGACCTAATGTGGGAGCTAAAGAACTCGGGGACTGAGTTCAAATTTAAGCCACTTTCAAGAGTGGGTGGCCAGGGACAAATTAACCTCTCCAACTTCTTACTCTGTAAAATAGGGAAATAAATGGGCTTGTTGTAACAATTAAATAATATCTGAGAAGCATTTAGGACAGTACTAGGCACATAGTGCTATAAAAGTGTCTATTACAGCCCAGCTGGTGGCACACGCCTGTAACCCCAGTACTTGGGAGGCTGAGACAGGAAGATTGCAGGTTTGCAGCCAACCTCAGCAACTATGCAAGGCCCTCAGCAACTTAATGAAACCCTGTTTCAAAACAGAAAAACAAAATAGGGCTGGGGATATAGCTCAGAGGTAGAATACCCTGGGGTTCAATCCTCAGTGCTACTTTAAAAAAAAAAGTGTCTATTACATAAAGATTGCAATAACTTTGGCATTCATGGTTGTTTCCACTTGAAGATATGAAGATGGTTTCAATTTTTAATACAGGCACAGTTAATTACATTAAATATTCAGAATAATCTTTTAAAAGTTGATGCTGAAGTTCAGCATGATGGCATACATTTATAATCCCAGTACTTGGGTGGCTGAGACAAGAGAATCACAGGTTTGAGGCCGTCTCAGCAACTTAGTGAGAACCTGTTTCAAAATAAAATAGGGCTGGGGGTTTAGCTCAGGGGTAGACAAAAAAAGTTGATTCTAGAGTAACTGATCATAAGGGACATTATAACTGCATTATTTTTAATATCCAGAGAACAAATAAAAATGTATTTAAACTTAGAGCATTTTGGAAATGCAAAAACAAATGTATCTTGGTACTTCCTAGATATTCAAAAGGTTCCCAACTTTAAAGAGTTCAAGGCAATGTCTATTTAGGAGCTAAAAATCAAAATAGCAAAGACCTAACAATTTGCTACGACAAATATAGCAAGCATATACTTTCTGATTTATGAGGGAGAAGAACCCTAAAAATTAGAGAGAGACAGATTTAAATGGAAAATATTCCAGCCCCTCTCCATAGAAGGTAAGTACTACAACGGATAATAAAAAGGTGAGTTGCTGAGTTTTGTTCAGTTTCATTAATTTTTAATAATGTTTGTCTTGGAACTTCCTTGAGCAGAGGTTGAAAACACCCAAGCCCTGATCATCCTTTTCCAATCCCATACTAATGCACTGTTTCACATGAACTGTAAACATGCTCTAAGCCAAAGCGTGCAGTGTCCATCATAGGCCTGCATTTAGAAGCCAACCCAAATACTTGCAAGAGGTGAGATTTCCAAGGTTCATCTGCAGCGAAGACACCCATATCACAAGTGTCTGAGTCCCAGAAGACATGCCATCCCAGAGCGCCATGCTGAACTGACTTTTGCAAAGGGACTTATGAATTACTCTATGGTACCAGTTCTTGTCTCATAAAGGGCCTGTGGTCATCATGAAAGCTGAAGACCCTCTTCCCTGGTCCCTCTGATTCTACTGCTTGTCCTCAAGGAGATACCGATTTGCTTCATGAATCCAACATCATCGATCATTTTAATGGTTCATGGGCGCACTTGGGAACTAGTTGGACCATGGAAACTTTGTACTTGAAATTATTACACTTCCTGCAGAGGTTCTATTCAGGAATATTCTCTGTGCTTTCACACTTTCTTTGGCAAGGGAGAAGTTTCTCAAAAGCATTATACGAGCAACAGAAAACTTCCATTATTTTTTAGGTCAGGATGAGAGAGAAAAACAGGCTAAAATAAAAACAGAAATGAGAACCTAAGTACTTGTGTGTGGGGGGGAGGGGCTACTGGGGATTCAACCCAAGGGCATTCTACCTCTGACCTATATCCCAGCCCTATTTTATTTTTTATTTGGAAATGGGGTCTTGCTAAGATGCTGAGGGTCTCCTAAATTGCTGAGGCTGGTCCTAAACCTGAGATCCTCCTGTCTCAGCCTCCCAAGTACTGGGATTACAGGCATGCATCACCAGCCCAGCTCTAAATATGTTTTTTAGTTGGCATGTAAATTTTGTCTGAAAAAAAAATCAAAATTTGGATCTGGGTTCCAAGTTGTTATTGTAAAACAAGCACTTGACTCTGCTCTTGAACTTGCAGGGAAAACTTTTGTGGGGTGTTCTTTGTGGGAGGTGAGAATTGAGGGAGGGATGTGCTGATTCTCATCACCAAAGTTTTTATTTATTTATTTATTTAGTAGGGATTGAACTCAGGGGTATTCTACCTCCAATCTACACACCTAGCCCTATTTATTTATTTACTTTTATTTTATTTTTTATTTTAAGACAAGGTCTCCCTAACTTGCTGAGGCCCACTTAGAACCTGCGATCCTCCTGTCTCAGTCTCTCAAGTACTAGGACTACAAAGCGTGTACTGCCAAGTCCGGCACCAAGGAAGTTTTTTTAAAAAAAATATCAAATCTGGAGTCGGGAGTGGTGGCGTGCGCTTGTAATCCCAGCACTTGGGAGGCTGAGACCAGTGGTTCTGAAGGGTTCGCGGCCAGTCTCAGTTACTTGGTGAGGCCCTCGCCAACTTGATGAGACCCTGTTTCAAAATAAAGAATACAAAATAAGGGCTGGGGGTAGAGCTCGGAGGTAGAATGCCCCAGGGTTCAACCCCTAGTACCGCAAAAAAAAAAAAAAAAAAAAAAAAAAATCAATCAAATCTGTCCTCTAACATATAAATGTTATGTACCACCAACTCCCATTGTTAGGTACCACTGAAGAAGTCATCAGTTTTAAAAACTGGTAATATCCCTTTTTCTCCTTCTTTATTTTTTATTTTAAACCTTATTTCTTTCCTTCTTTTTGATAACTGCTGACAAAAACAGACACCTGCACACAACCCTGGCACCGGGGAAACTCCAAGAACCTTCTCAGACTTAGCAATGGCCTGGGAGTCCGGGAAATACACGAACAACAACAACAACAAAAAAGCAAAAAACAAAAAACACCAAGCAGGCTTTCTCCAGAGCTCCAGGTTTTCTGGGAGTCTGCAAGCACGGGTCTGGAGAGCATTCACAGTCAGAACCAGGAGCTGGGCTCGGCTCCTGCCACCCAGCCGATACCCCGGCCCCCCGGCCAGGAGGCGCTGCGGGCCAGTCTCCAGGGGCCACCCGCAGCCGGCGCCCAGCCCCCACCCCTCCTGGAGAGCCCAGCCCCGCCGCTGCGAGTTCTGCGCCGCCCGCCCGCCCGCCGGGGTTACTCGCGGTCATTCCGCCGCACCACCTCGCCGCCGCGGCTTCCCCACCCGTGCCCGGCCTGAGGCTGCCCCAAAAGACTAAGGGCAGGACTGCAAAGGGCAGGACACGGGGCAGAAGGTGAGAAGGAATGCCCTCACCTCGGCTCCGGTTTCTGCAGGCTCTCTGAAGTTTTCTATCTTTAAAAGGAACAAAACTCCTAACCCCCCGCTCCCCCGCTGCGGCAGAGACCCCAGCTCGGATGAGCGCCCCGAGACCGTAGACAGGACCCCCAAGTCAAACAAAGCCCCGAGGCCTCAAGTTAGAACAACACCACGGAATCCGTTTGGGACACTTCCTACTCAAGTTCTTTGGGAACAGGGATGCACCCGCTCCAGTCCTGGGGTGTACCGAGCCGATCCCCAAGTCAGAACCCAACAGCGACCTGTTTTCTTTTTAAGAATGGTGTGAAGACTCGGAGCTGGCATTTGTCCCAGTGGGCGCCGGCCGACCCGCAGCCAGAGGGGCTTCCTGCCGGCCCGGGCGCTTCCAAACAAAGAGACGCGCTGCCTGTGGGATCTGCCAACTCTCCCCACCCCATAGCAGCGCCCCATCACCACCAGGAGCCCCAGACCCCAATGCGCCCCAGGTACTGTGCCCGGTTGTCCGTGCCCGGAGATGCTCTCCGGACTCCTGGCAGCGCGAGCCCCAGAACGCGTCCCGGGGTCGCCACAGCCCGGCCTAGGACATTCCCTCCTCATTTACACCATTTACATCGCCTTCACCCCATTTGTATTACAAAAGGTAGGAATTGTGGGGGCCGGGACCGAAATCCCCCAAAATCGACCGCTCCCCAAAGCCTCCGCGGCCCTGAAGCAAAACAGTAAGAGTCTCTTACCTGCTTTCCACTTTTGTGTTCGCGTCTCTTTCCCCACCCCTGGACCAACAGTTGCAGAGAAGAGGAGAAAAAGATGGGGGGGGGGGGGGACAGAGAGCAAAGCGCCCTCAGATTGGCACCGGCTGCGTGGGTCCTGGTTCGCCCCCTGCCCTCCCCACCCGCGCTGGGAAGAGTGGTGTGTGGGCTCAGCTCGGCCTGTCCCGGCCCCACTCACTCTTCCTCGGAATTACTGGGTTTTGCCGCGACTAGTTCCTTTTATAGATTCGGCTGCGCCGGGCGCAGGGGTTACTATCGGTCAAAGCCTGTTCTCTCCCTCCTCCCCCGCCCCCTTCCCGGCCTCTGTTTATGTAGTTCAGTCACTCAGGAGAAAGCACGTGGAGCCGGGGCCCGCCCCTTAAACGGGCGACGCGGGCTGGGCGGGGTGCGGCGTGCAGCCGGCTCCTTGGGGTCCGCGGTGGGTTTTCCGCTGGGCTGGCGTTTGCACAACCCTCCCTGACCTGCCAGCCTCCGGCGAGCGGGAAACGCCGCGTAGAGCTGCGCCCGGGACTCCTGTCCACCCACGTTCCCGGCAGCCTAGAGCTAGCGGAATCGCTCCCTCTACAGTCCTGCTTCCCGAAGGGGGGTGGGGGGAGGCGGCGGGGAATCTCTTCGTTAGTTTACTCTGTGGCGGGATTGGGGGAGACGGAGAGCGCAAACTGGAGGCTAACACACATCCCTCAGAACCTCGACGCTTTAGTTTCTTCCTTTCAAAGACCTAGATAAGGGGAAAGGTGGGCAGTCCCTGGAGGAGGAGGGAGCCTGTTTCTTGTATGGGCGGAGGAGGTAACTGGGGAGGGTATGTCTGAGCTATCCTCCATCCCGATTTTGAAACAGGATCTCATCTCGCTAAGTTGCAGAGTCTCCCCAAATTTATGAAACTGGTCTCAAACCTGCAATCATCCTGTCTCAACCTTCCAAATACTGGCATTACAGGTGTGGGTCACCACACCTGACTGTCTGTTTCTTGTTCTATCACAAATCTAGACTTTGGGTTTTTTGCTTTTGGTTTTGGTTGTTTTTGTTTGTTTGTTTGTTTGTTTGTTTTGTTTTCTATACTAGAGGTTGAACCCGGGGGCATTCTACCTCTGAGCTACACCCCCAGCCCTATTCTTTATTTTGAAACAGGGTCTCACTAAATTGCGGAGGGTCTCACTAAGTAGCTGAGGGATTACAAGCCTGCGCCACCATTCCTGGCCGACTTTGGTTTTCAAGGGGAGACCTACTGTCTTTGAGATTCCCTGCCTGGGCCCCCCAGATCCCTGGGAGAGGAGAACCAGTCCCCTTTTTATTTTTAATTGCATTGGTTAGCATCCCAGTGATAGATACACAGGGCTTGTATTTTAGCTTGGATTTGCAAAGTTCAACTAGAGAATCGCCGTGTAAAATTATATAATCACTCCAATTCTCTAACTTCTCCCTGGGCTTTGACTTTGGCAGTCAGGTACAAGACTGCCGCAGATATTTTAGGGGCAGAGGCAAGAATATCAACCGAGGCCCACGTGCCGTATGCTTCAACAGTGGGGCGGGGTGTGGTGGCACAGGCCTGTAATACCAATACTTGGGAGACTGAGACAGGACATTCGCAGGATAGAGAACAGCCTTAGCAACATAGCGAAACTCTTGGCAACCTAACTAGACTCTGTTTCAAAACAAAAAATAAAGAGGACTGGGGCTACAGTTCAGAGGTAGAGCACCCCTGGGTTCAATCTCCAGTACCATAAATAAATATATATGTATATATATTTTATATATTATATATATATATATATATATATATATATATATTCAGGTCCTAAATCAAGACCTGAAACAAACTGAAATCAGTGTCTCCTACTGAGCTAGAAAGACAACTAGCAGATAAAGTTAACAAGACCAAATTTCCTGAGCGTCAACAAGACCAAATCTCCTAATGAAATGGAGGTGTCTCCTTTTACACGGTTCTTATCCAGTGGATTTCGACAAACTTCAAAGACTAGTGAAGGGTATAGAAATATGAAAGTTTATTTTAAGTCATGGAAAGATAGAAAACAAAAACAACTTCCCTCTTTGGGTGGGTGGGGGGGGGTCCCTGAAAGAAAGTAACCAACCAAGCACGCTCTTGAGAAGTGGGCTGTTAAATGTTGTTGAGGGTCCCCTCTGCTCTTTTAGAATTGGTCAGAATTGGGTTTGGGGAACCAATGTCTTTTGCACAATTTCAATCCTTAATTTGAATTGTTATCTTGCGGGCGAGTGGGCCCTGATCTCCTGGCACCCACAGGTCTCTTCCCTCCGTGTGTGCCTCCCCCCACCTCACAGAAGGTGATACAGATGGCCTTTTTTTAACCCTTCCTGTTCCCAGGTCCTCTGCCCTGCCTCACTAACAAGATCAAACCTCCAAGAGTCAACCAGATGTTTGCAAGACTCCAGTTGTTCCGGGAGATAAGCGGACACTCTAAATCCCAGGAAACAACCTCAGCCACAAAGGATGAATTGGGCATGACCCCTTAAGGAGAGACACATCACTGGGCAATTCAAAAGAATAATCAACATGGATTGGATATTGCTGAGAGGACCAAGATCAAGAGAGGGAAACCCAAAGAAGGATATAAACTCCTAGAAAAACCAGTCCAAACTGTTACCCACTTGGGAACCTCACCCTTTGGGAGGCGCTGTCTCTCCTGCGCGCGTGCGCAGATCGCATGGACTTTGGGAGGAGGCTGTGTGCAATTGACAGCAGTTGGCCGGGGCTGCTCCTGGGTATGGACCACACATTGTGAGCTACAATTTAAAGTCTCTCTACCTCCATTTCTTCATCTTGAAAGGAGAGAAAATATGTAGCTCTTCTCTCCTCACAGGGGTTACTAAAAATGAATCTTGTTGAAAACCTTGTGCTCTTTGGAGGAAAGGCACTATCAACAAAAATATTATATTAACTATCACTGTCATTTTCAGGTGCCACCCATGGCCTATAAATTTTCTCCCATCCCTGGTTTAAAACACCAGGACTAGCAAAGAGTGAAAAATAATCTCTGTATATAAAAGAAAATTCTCCTTCTCCTCTCTTTCCCTTCCCTCCTCTCTCTCCCCCTCCCTCTTCCTCTTTCTTTCTCCTCTTTCCTCTCTCTCACATACTAGGGTCTGACCCAGGGACATTCTACCTCCAAGTCACACCCCCAGCCTTTTTTTCATTTTTATTTTGAAACAGGGTCTCACTAAATTGCTGAGGCTGGCCTTGAACCTAAGATTCTTGCAGGAGGAGCTACCATCCCTAACATTTAATTTTAGGGAGTGATTAGGTCTCTATGACTCTCCATCTCCTTCCCTCTTTCCCCCCACAAATTGTAGCGTTTAAAATACTGCAGCTACTTGGAGAGGAAGATTATAGGTTTGAAGCCAGCCTCAGTAAAACTTAGGCTCTCAGCAACTTAGCAAGACCCTGTTCCAAATAAAAAATAAAAAGGGCTGGGGGTATAGCTCAGAGGTAGAATGCCCCTGGGTTCAATCCCTAGTACTACAAAAAAA
>PVLC010044621.1:0-12090 GCA_004027655.1 Graphiurus murinus | reverse complement strand
GCTGCTATACAATGTCATGCACATGGTTAAAATTCACAAGACAGAAATTATACGAGCATCTGAAGATAAATAAGTTCTTGCTATTGCTTACATTCCGGATGGATCTTCGTGGGCACCCCTTGAGATAAGTGCACCCCACTTTGGAGACACGAGCCCCAAACTAGTGCTTCCCCCATTTTAACATGGATATGAATATCCTAGATGTGTTATTAAAATGTAGACCTTGATTGAAGAAGTCTGGGGTGAGGTTCGAGTTTCTGCTTTTCTAACAAGCTCCCAGGTGATGCTAACAAATTGGTCTGGGACCTACACTTCAGGTGTTGGAGATCTGTAAAGTGTCTCCTCTATTACTTGACCTAATTCCCAATGCAAATTGTAGTTTTAACTGCTCTGGGTAAGAAGTAGGTAGTGTGCAGAGGCTGAAGATCATAAACCTATGCCCCTTAACACCTTCCATCTGCCAAGCTTTCTGTAATTCTTGGGTTTCACTGAGGTGGAGCAAGTGAAAGGCACCCTGAATAAGCCTCCCCCACCCCTAGCCCTTCATGCACTTTTCTAGAAGGTTCTCTTTCAGCTGATCCCTTAAATTAACCAGACAGCCCTTCCTGAAGTCATAAACAATGACATTCCCGGATGCAACAGTGGGCAAGATTATTCTCCCTGATTAAGCCTTTGACAGGCAGTGTCTTTGCAGCAAGCACCATGCCAGGTTTTATTAGTAAATTGGCCCTACAAAGTTTTTCCTGACCTACAGATGCCCAGCTCAGCAATCCGTCCCAGAGATTGGAAATGAACACATTTAAGGATGGCATGCTTGGAGGTACTGAGAACCATAATTAGACAAATTGGCAAATCATAAAGAGATAAGTGTAATGCACTAATCTAGGGAGATTATTAAGTGGAAATAAGAAACTTAAATAATTAATTCCTAAAATCATCCAAGAAGGCTCCGTTCTTCCTGACGCATGGACACTGCCATTAGGTGACCGTGACAAGCCCATTTCAGGTGAAATGGGAATTCGTCGATGGACTTATTTAATAGACCTGAACCATGTTATAAAGGGATGATTTCATTACCACGTCCTTCCAATTTGAATGACATCAGAGTTGCTGGGCACGCCGCCTTGTGAGTAATCCCGTAGCAATCTCTGGATACCAAAGCCCCAGGTGGAGGTAGCTCAGAACCTATGTACAAGCAGAATCAACATCAGACATTCTCTTAATGTGGTTTAGTGAAACAGGGAAGCTTGATGATTTTGCATTAGTCACTTGTCTGTCACTTATAAATCAACCTTAAGAGGCAGAGACATACTTTAAGAACATTGGAAATTATGCAGTAATATAGTAGCCATGTTATTAATGTTTAGACATTTATGCATTCCTTTTAAAAATTAGCATATATGAATGGTTCCTTCCCCCTAGTTTGAAAGGCCCTGTTCTATCAAGCATGTTGTCTATTGGACGCCCCCTCCCCCCACAAGAGAAACATACATGAGCATTTATAGAAAGGAAGCTGTAATAGGTGTCAAAGACCTAAGTCTAGTACAGCTCAGTCACATTGCCAAGCCTTAATAGATTTCTTGGAGACTAATTTCCTTCGTGTACAATGGAGAAAATGATAATTATTGTTCTAAAAGATGAGATTCAAATCCAATTTATTTTAAGGAGTTTAGCACAAGGGCACTCAATAAAATTGTAATGTATTGGTTAACTTCTAGATTCTGTATTAGGTTTCCCTACTTTCTTTATACACAGAAATATTTCTGTCCTCTCTCTCTCTGACTAGATCGTGCTGAGAATATTGACTAAAACGGAAATCACTTGAGTTAGACAAAGTTTCCAATGCTCATCAAGAAACGTAAATTGAGCCGAACATAGTGGTACATGTCTGGAATCTCAGTACTTTGGAGGCTGAGACAGGAGGATCACAGGTTCTAAGGCAGCCTCAGTAAGCCCATGCTCTATCCCTAGTAGATGACTCTCTCGTTCCATAGGCAGAGCAAATTTGGAGAAGCACCTGCTCCTGAGCAGAAGATATTTTTGTTTCTACAACCTCTTGCCTGGTCCAAGGTCAGTATCCTGTCTCAAAATGCAGGGCTTAAGTATAAGACACATGGGCTACAAAAAGTCCTCAAGTTGTATGACCTCCCTTCAGGTACATTGGAAACACAGGCAAGACTCATGATGAGCCATCTTCTCCAGAAAGAGCAAGCTATGGGAAGAGGGAAATGGTTTCTGTGACCTTTCAGTGTGTGTGGAAATTGCACGACTGAGCTGCCATCTTTAGTAGCACAACCTGATGAAAGTACTCCATCCCACGAGAATGAGGGGAAGTTCATTCTGATGAGCTCACGCTCTCTTCTGTGAGCATGGGCTTTACAAGTTTCCCAGAAGCCTGTAGTTGAGAAGTGCATGATATTAGATGGTGAGCTTATTTTATTGTGGCAGTATGATTAGTAAGGTGTTTTTTAGGTTCCAGTCCTTTGAAAATAATTTTCTAATTTTTTCCCCAATATCCACATCCTAATAAAACCCACAGATTTTCCTACATTTCCTCTAATGCTTTCTGAACTCAAATCTACTACTGAAGTGTGAAACCATACTTTAAGGGTTTAATGGTGGATTTATATGACTTATTATGCTTTTTCTCTATATAGAAATAGGCAGCTTTGAATGCACATCTCATTAATAGATTTTTACCTTGCTACCATCCAATGTTGCGATAGTAATTCAAAGTTTGTAAAAATCTAACATTGGTGTACAGGATTATTTATCTGAGAACAGAGGCCCAGCAGAAAGAAAGATAAGACAAGAGAGTTTTGGTGTATAGAAGATTTGGGGTTTCCCTGACTGCTGGGGGATCACCATACGGATATCCAAGTGCTATAGTTTGGGTGTCAAGGGTACCCCAAAGGCCCATGTGTTACATGCTTGGTCCTGAGAAGGTGCTCTTGGGAGGTGATGGAACCTTTGAGAGATGGCCTTGCGGGAGGTCCTTAGGTCTTTGAGGACATGCCCTGGGAAAGAACTGTGGGACCCCTCTCCATCTTTGCTCCCTGGCCATGAGGTGAGCAACTTTGCCATGTCCCCATTTCCTCCATGGCTTGCTGCCTTGCCACAGGCCCAAGGAACAGAGCCAACTGACTAAGGGCCAGAACTTCCAAACTGTGAGCCAAAATAAACCTTTTCTCTTTATAGGTTAATTATCTTGGGTCTTTTGTTATAGTGATGGAAAGCTAGCTACTGTAGCATGACACTACCTATTTATTTGTTGAAAAAGCGTGAGAGGGAGACAAGACTATACACCTACCTTCCCCATGATTTTGCCTAAAGCTCATCATCTGCTGACATACCACTACAAAAACACCTGCTAAAAATCAGACAGTTTCTTCCTGTTACAAAAATGATGGTGGATAACTTGATTAATAAGCATAAGGAGACTTTGGTTATGATTCTTCTTTCTCCTTTTTGGACCTTTTAAACTGGACGTTAGGCTACATCATGTTGAGAACTATTGGCTCTTCTGGTAGTAATATGAATTACTGATAATCTTCCCCTTTCCATTTTTTGTTGCATTCAGTAAATATTTATTGAGCATTTTTCATCTTTCAGGTTTTGATAAGTGCCAATTATTAAGAGGTGAAAAAGACAAAGATGTTGTGATCCACACCATCATGGAGGTTACAGTCTACAAAAAAAATGACTAATAAGCATTATCTTCTCTTTCAACTTGACAGACCACCGAGTAAACACTACAGATTCAATCATCTGCATTAAACTCCTAGACATGGCAAAACCTATGACTCTTTGAAGAAAGAAAATTTCACATGAAGATCAGGAGTAGTCTGAGACTGGATATCTATCGAGGACGTTCTATACCCAGACGTGGACAAGGCAGAAACAGGAGAACATCCATGATCAAATAGTAGGTAATTCACTGGAGTGCCAAGTCAAGACGATTGACTCCTGCAACCCTCTTTCTAATAGCTGGGGAGGGATCTTCCTTCAGGTTAGAAAAGAAAGTGCGAGAACTTGACTCAGTGTGGTGTGGAACAGTTGCTAATACTCAGAAGAGCAGCTACAAACATATCTTCACTGCCAGCTCTCACTATACTCGAAGACACAATGCAGGATAGTACCTCAGTGGGCAGCACAAGCAAATAAAATGCACACATAGCAAATTCCCACCATTTGAGGACTGTGGCAGCCATAAAAGAAAGATAAACAGAACTTACGCCCGAAGAAACAGAGTGAATAGAGCAGTGGAAAGAACCTCCCAGCAATGGAGAGAAACAAAAGACCTTACCTTGGAGAAGAGAAGAAGGGAAGGGAAAGAAGAAGGTTCTGGAAGAGGAACAGCATATGCAAAAGCCCAGGGACAAGAGTGATCATGACTCCCTGGAGAGACTAGATTAAATGTCCTTTTTTGTGTCTGAAATAGAAACAAAAAAGCGTGAGGAGGAGACAGTGGGGAGACAAGCTTGCATGGTGGGGAGAAGTCAGAGTGAAGACCTCCAAGTCATGTTTAAAGTCTGGATTTATCTTGGCCAAAGAAATGGGAATGGTCTGGATTGACCTGTGAGTACAGATCAGGGGTCTGCACTCTGTCTTTGTGAAGAATTGGATAGAAAATATTTTCAGTTTGATGGGTCATAAGGTCTCTGCATAGCTATTTAACTCTGCTATTGTAGCAAGAAGCAGCTGTGGATAAGACATACATGAATGAGAATAGATATATGTCCCCACAAAACATTTAATTTAGAAAAATAGGCAGCGTGATGGATTCTATCCATGGACTATAATTTTGCTGAGAGAGAGAAAGGGGGGGGGCTAAGACTTAACTCAGTTCCTTTAGCTTGGTTAACTGATGAAACAGATTTTTTTAAAAAAGATCACTTTGCTTTCTTGTCTGAGGCTGAGAAGACTAGCATCCAGAACGGATGGGACTGTGTTTGTATTTTTTTTTTCCCATCTTTCTTATGCTGACAGGTTAGAACTGGAAGAAATCTCGTGTTCTGCATCTCAGCCTCCCTGCTGCCAAAATGGCGAAGACTTCTGCTTCTGGGTCAGGCCAATTATTTTCTAAATGGTTTGTATTCACCTCCACTTCAAATGCAAGGCTTCGAGGGGGGAGGAATCATAGCGCCTGGCACTCATTCTACTCCACACCTCCATTCTGCCAGCAACACGTCAGTCTGCTCAATTAAAGAGCTCACGACAACAAAGCGACCGCGTTCTGTGTCCCACTGCTCGGCCGCCGACGCCGTTCAAACACCTGACACGCAGAGTCCTATTCTGCTTAGCTAGCTGACTTATCCCAGCTGAAAATAAATTGTTAAACTCATCAACAGGATTCCTTAGGTAAATTTTTCCCTGCCCGCGCATATCAATACTTAGTAGGAAATGACTTGAAATCATCGCTCTCTTTCTTGGGTTTCATTTGTAGATTGCCACAGGGCCTTCAGAGTGTGAGGGGTAGTCAGATCTGGGCAAAACTGGCACATTTTGTCTCAGACACTGCCTCTTGAGGCTTTCCTGGTCCCTCCTAATTCTTTCAGTGAGGATCCAAACAGTGATTAAAATGCTAAGAGTGATAATAGTGAACATTTATTGAATGCTCACTCAGCACTTTTCTTGGAATATCATGTTTAATTCTCACAACAAGCCTATCTGGAAGATGCTATTTAAATTCCTGTTTAATTCCTAAGGAAAAGGAGGCTTTAGCAGAGCCAGGTTTTGTTCTCTGAGTCTCTGGCTGACTCCAAAACTCAGCAGCACTCCATACTCCAATCCCTGGTCCTACTATTCCCCCAGCCAGCCTGGCCTCCCTGTCAGGTAGCCTTTTAGTTGATGGGATAATTAGGTAGTGATTACAAAAGTAAGACTTTGTTTCTTTAACAGCCCTTTCAGGTTCAAACACATTGTCACATTCCATTACCCCAAACAGATCAGGTGAGTTAAAAGAGAGCTGAAAAGAAAACCGTAATATTTAAGGACAATAAAACAAGTGTGTGCCAGACTTGGTAGCATACTCCTATGATCCCAGTACTTGGGAGGCTAAGACAGGAGGAGTACAGGTTTGAAGCCAGCCTCAGCAATTGAACAAGGTCCCTAAGCAACTTAGCGAGACTCTCTTTCAAAATAAAAAATAAAAATAGAATGCCCCTGGGTTCAACCTCCAATTCCAAACAACAAGAACAACAACAAACAAACAAACAACAACAACAAAAAAAACAAAAGAGCAAAGGTTCATGGCCTCCAAGACAGAAACTAGTATAACTGGGCCTCAATTCAGGCCCCCGAATGCCAGGTAATGTGCTCTTTCTAGCTTCTCTTGTTTCAGACATTGATCTCAGGAATTCTTTTTCCCCAGTAAGCTGAGGCCTTCCCAGGGTGAAGACCAGGTGGGTGGATTGCAGAATCAAGTTCCAGTCCATATTTGGCGTCTCTCTCTATGGGCCAACCCAACACACACAAATGCAGAGCGACTTCAGGCTCTGGAGGGCCACCCAGGAATTTCTGAAACTTTGTAAGCCCTTTCCTCTTCTCCCCCTCATCCACACACCTCTTATCCTACACCTGCCACAAATAGTAGGTGTGAAACAGTACAGCAAACCAGAAAAATAAAAGGAGAAAAATGCTGACAGAGTTAGCTTTGTGTGCCAAATTCTAACTTTTAAAAAAATGACTCTCATCATTTCTCCTGGCCTGTTTTAAATTCCCACTTAAAACTGTCCCGCACAGCGGCTTTCCTTAAACTGGGGTTCTCTGAGAAGCTCAAATACGGAATTCCACGTAGGCCTGTGAGGACACAGAATCCTGAGTGTTATGATCAGATTCGGATGTCCTCTGAAGAGTTCATATATTCATGTTCGGCGTTGATGTGATTAAATTGTGATGGTTGTAATCTCATCACAGGATAAGTCCATTGTAATGGATTTACTGGGTGGTACTTAGGCAGGTGGGGAATGACTAGAGAGGGTGGGTCTCTGGGAATGTGGCCTTGGGATTATATATGGTTCCTCCTCCCCCTATTCTCTGTCTCTTGCTTCTGGCCTCCATGATGGGAGAGCTGAGCCAATACTCTCTCCCTCTCTCCGCTTCCCTCCACCTCGTCCTGAACCCTGCAGACCCAACCTGACATGGACTGAACCTCTGAAATCTCCAAAAACTGTGAGCAAATAGATCTTCCTTCCTTTAAGTTGTGAGTGGTCATGCTTATTGAATCACAGCAGTGAGAATGCTGAGCGAAGTACTAGGCCAAATACATTTAAGGATCTGCTGTGCCTTCCAGCTCTCTGCTGGAGAGTCAGCATGTCCATGGCACATTCCAGGCCCTGGGATTCCCTGCATTTTTCAAACTCGCATGGCCACTGAACACCTCTTCATAAACTCCCTTGGAATGAGGGTTTGCAGAACATGCTCTGGGAAGTCCTAAAGAGAAAGATGGAGTCAAGGCCACTGAAGACAGGTCTAATGGAATTTACTTATCCCAAATATATCCACCTCATCCCTCCACTGACTTCCCTTTTCTTGCATCTATGCCTCTCAGAGTTGAGTTGCTTATAGATTCCAAGTACACAAGTTGTTCTCATGCCTCTCCTGCTTCTGGGTGTCTCTTCTGCCTTCTAGTCATCTATCCTTAGCTAAGTTACTCAGCTTCCTGGGGGCCTCAATTGCCTTGTGCATTAGTGAAGGGCAGGGCAATCTCTTCTTACTCTATCTTCCACTCATGGCATGACTTCTCCTCCCTACTGCTCCTTGAGTGTATTCCGTCCCTTCCCAAAGCCTCACTTTCCTCTCCTGCACACCGGGGGAGCAATAGCACTTAGGATTCCACACCAGGTAGATGGAATGGGGAATGCAAAGACTTATCAGCACAGCATTATCAGTATGTCTCTTAATGAAAATTAATAATAAGCCCTACCTACCACTTACAAGAACATTATTCCAGAATTACCCAGGGTTGGTCTTCCTTGAGGATGCTGCATCCAGTGTGCTCTCTGGTTTTGAAAGCCTTTTACTGATGCAAAAATAACCCTTAAAATGTTCTTAACGGTGTAGTTCAAGGGATGTTAATGTGCTCTGAGGCCAAATAAAGGGAAGCTCGATTGCTATAAACTTAATTTTTAAACACCCTAAATAAATATGCATTTTCCCTGAAGGCAGAGAGTCAACTCTCATCAGACTCTTGAAGGGCAGAGAAAGACAGAAACATATATTATGGTTTCCCAGGATATTGGATAGAGGTGCCCAACGCCCTCGTAAGTGATGAGTGTTAGAAAATAACGTTTGCACGTAAAAGACCTAACTTCACAATGTATCTCTCCTCCATGACCTTAGCTGATGCTCACAGAGGCAGGTGAGAAGACGGGAGAGCTGGTATCAGCAGCCATGCTTGTGATATGACTCCACATCCAGAGCCAAGGTGGTCCTTCTCCAACCACAAACTGGACCGGCTTCTATATCAGTTGGACTCTACCATCCAACCATTTCAAAGGCCACAGACTGGGGTCATTTTCTGCAACTGGTTCTTCTTTCCTTCTTACTTTCAACCAATCACCAGGTTCTCTCAAGTCAACCTTTAAAATCTAGACCTGCCTTTTCCCATGAATTTCCTTCTGAATTTTCCTCCAACTTATTTAATTTCTTAGGCCCCAAGCCACAATATTCACTCCAGTTCTTCATTTCCCAGTGTTTCGGGTCCAGTTTGCTTGGCAGATTTTGAATCTCCATCTTCAAAATGTTCCCAGAACTTGGCTACTGATCTCCATCTCTTCTCCTCCCACTATGTCCCAAGAAGTTCTCTTGGCTAGATTTTTTTCTCAGCAGTTTCTTATCTGGTCCTGGTTATGAATCTTTTTCCAGCAGAGGAAGGCTCCTCAACCCTGGTACTATTGACCTTTGGGGATACATAATTTAATTATTGGTTGTGGGGAACTGTCCTGGTCATGTGAGATGTTTAATAGTATCAGCATCCCTGGCTACTATCCACTAAATGTCAGAACCCTACACACCCCACATGCACCGCTTACAGCACTGGAAATGCCCAAAGCAATTCCCTTGTCAGTCATTTAAGCGGCCATAATCGCTACTCTGCCTAGCCTCCTATTACGGATCTGACCTCACTTTCTCCCTCTTTCTGTCTCCCTTATTCTGCATCAGCCATGCTGGTGAGTCTTGGTGCTTGCTGTTTCTTCCTCTGGAAAACTCTCCCCCCAGATAGCCAAATGGTCTACTCTTCCTCTCCATGGATTCCTATAGGATATGATCTCTGTTTTGCTAAGCAGAGCACTGATTGCATATTTATTTACATATTACTACTAATAACTAAAGAAAGAAACACCAGAAGGAGAGACACACACATGTTGTGTTTATCTCTACATCTCTACATAATAGCAATACAGGCAGTTTCTTGCTGTATTGTCTAAATTTTCTATTATGAAGATATTTTATTTTTTCTAATCAAAGGAAAACAATGAACAGCACTTTTTAAAAATAATAACACCAAGCCAGGTGTAGTAGGTTGAGACAGGAGGAGTGTAGGCTTTGGCTGGCCTCAGCAACTTAGCAAGACTCTTAGCAATTGAGCAAGACCTTGCTTCAAAATAAAAAGGGCTGGGGGTGTAGCTCTGAGATGGAATGCCCCTGATTGGTTCAATCCCCAACACCAAAAAAAAAAAAAAAAGAGAGAGAGAGAAAAAATAAAAGAAAAAGCATATTAACATATTATCATAATCCTGAATAGATCAGATCCAAAGACCAATTGGGAAAGCATGGCGGAGTGCAAACGGGCCACCTCAGGGGTACTCTGGCCTGGAAACTGTTGCTGACGACCAAGAGCATCTACTTAAATGCTTTCGGGGTGGTGGGGGGACTGAATTAAAAGTGACCTAGAATGTTTACATTTATGGGGACCTTGGCGGTCATAGGATTTGACACCCTCTTCTTTAATAAGGTAAGAGCTCCAGAGAAATCAACAAACCCACAGTCACATGGCTAAACAGTAGCAGAGATGGGGTTGTTCAATTATTTTTTCATCAAACATTTATTAAGCTTCCCCAGTACGCTGGGTACTAGGGGTATCGTGGTGAAAGAGAAATATAATTCCCACCTTTGTGCACAGTGCAGCAGGAACACAAATGCACATCCAAATACTATGGAAATGGGCCACCCAGGACTGGTGCCAGCCGCCACGTAGAGCTCTCCAAGCATCCGAAAGCTGGCTGGTGATGACTGAGAGATACTGAAGCACGAAACACTCACCAAAACTCCAGAAAGGATTAAAATGCCCTACCGTGCTTTGAACTTTAGGGTTTTAATTTTTTGTTTTGTTTTTGTTTCATTTGATATTCACTCATTCATTCATTCATTCATTTATTCCTTTTTTTTTTGCACTAGGGATTGAACCCAGGGGCATTCTACCTCCAAGCCACATGCCCCAGCGCTATTTCACTTCTTATTTTTGAAACAGGATCTTGCTAAGTGTCTGAAGGTCTCAACTAAGTTGGTAGAGCTGGCCTCAAACCCCACAGTCCTCCTGTCACAGCCTCTCAAGCACTGGGATTACAGGTGTGTGCCACCGTGCGCAGTCTGTTGATATTTTTCATATTGATTGTGTGTCAGTCTGATGTTACACTGGGTACACAGTCATTCCTCAGTATCTGAGGATTGGTCCCACACCCCTCCCAGACCAAAAGCCAAGTCACTTATATAAAATGGTGTAGAATTTGCATAAAACCTATATACTGCCTTCTGTATACTTTAATGTCTAATACAATGCAAATGCTTATTAATGTGCATTTACATATTTTACTGTATTGTTTAGGGAAAAATAAGAAAAGAAGTCTGCATGTATTCTGTCAAGGTGCAATTTTTCCCCCCGATTTTTTTTTTTTTTTTTTTTTTTGGTACTGGGGATTGAACTCAGGGACACTCTACCTCCCAACTATACCCTCAACCCTTTTTATTTTTTGTTTTGAAACAGGGTCTCACTAAGCTGCTGAGGGTCTTGCTAAATTGCTGAAGCTGGTCTCGAACCTATGATCCTTCTGTGTCAGCCTCCCAAGTACTGGGGTTGCAGGCTTGCACCACCATGCCCAGCTCCCCCAATTTTTTTTTTGTGGTACTGGGGATTGAACTCAGGGGCATTCTACCTCCGATCTATACCCCCAGCCCTATTTTTTATTCTTTATTTTGAAACCGAGTCTCACTAAGTTGTGGAGTGCCTCACTAGGTAGCTGAGGCTGGCCGCGGCCGCGAACCCCGATCCTCAGGTCTCAGCCTCCAGAATGCTGGGATTACAAGCTTGCGCGACCACACCTGGCGTTCCACAAATATTTTTAACTTTCAGTTGAACTTGAGAATATGGAATCCACAGATATAGAAGGCTGACTGCTTTCGGGTAAATATGACATATTATTAAAGTGATTTCCCCTTCTTCTTTTTGCTTTTCTTAACTTGGCTACTAGAGATCTCAGACCACACCTGTGGCTGCTACTCTCCTCCTATTGACCATGTACCATGGTGCCGATTTGATGGTTGTTAGGCATGAGAGCAGAGGGCTGGGGGTCAGCCTCAACCTTGGAGACAGAAGTCCCTTCCTCAACCTTGGAGACAGAGAAAAGGATGTGTCCCAGAGATTGTCACCTGATAGAGAGTAAGATTTAGGTGTGTGGGGAGGAGTATTAAAATCAAAAACCAAATATTTAGAGAAGGCTACCATTTGCAAAGCCAGACTCCTTAATGATTTTCATTTTTATTCAATAGCAGATTGCAAGCTTTTTTTTTTTTTTAATGTACTTTCCCTTCTAATGGAAGAGGTTGATAGCCCCATAATTCTAGGTCAAGCAGCACAAATGTGAACCTCAGTGGTGCTAACTTCGCCAACACTGCCTCTCCTCTTCAAATATCTTATTATGAGATAAGCTTATTTCAGGAAAGGGTAAATTCTGCCTAGACCGGGGAAAAATAATGACATTGAATTAGCTCGATAGATGGGAGTGAGTAATCCTCCTGATATCCTTAAACTTGGATTGGGAAGGACAATTCAGCATTGGCTGGAGTGCCTGATTATGCAATTTATTCTCC
>PVLC010044620.1:0-12097 GCA_004027655.1 Graphiurus murinus | reverse complement strand
TCTGAGTTTTCTTCCGTTGTGGTTCAGCTTTCGCCCCTTTTTGTTGCTTTTTTCCTTCTGTAAAGAAGCTGGTTTTGGGGCAAATTTGATTTGAAAGAACAGCGTCTGGGGAGAGGTATTTCACTCAGACGCCATCTTGTCGATCTCCTCCGAACACACTCCTGGACATAATTTTAAAAGCAGCTAACTGAAGGCACTCAAAAAGGAATAGATTTAAGGCTGGAAATAGTTGACATCATTTTTCCTCACATCCCTTTGGGCAAAACTCAATCACATGACTTCAACTTTCTGAAAAGGGACTTAGAATAGTTTCTCTCAGTGCTCAGACAGATGAAATGGGATGAATAGCACCCAGCTAGTCTCTGTAGCATAGAGATTTTACACACAGCAGCAAAATGGAGCTAAAAAATAAGTACTTCTCACATATGCCTTTCTTCCATGTCTAACAGATCAAAGTAATCAATTTCCTCTTTTTCCCCACTCACCTCCACTTTTTCCAGAGTTGAACTGTTAACATATTTCATCTCTTTCATAAACAGCCCCGAGTACTTTTGTTGCTTCATTTAGTCATCAAAAATTGTATTCATCCAATTAATTTAAGGAAAGAGGTATGCACTCAAATAAAGACATAGAGAAAGACAATAAATAAATCTACAAATTCTCAACAATTCAATGGTACTTGCCATTACTGCCTTAGAAAGCTAAGTAAGGTCTCCATACGGGATCCCTTTTTCCCCATGGAAATTCAGAACCAGTTAAGAAATAAAACTGAGGTAGTAGCAAGACCAAGATATCATGTTATTATTCAAAAAATGGAAACTCAAAAATATAACCGACACACACAGGCACATGAATTTTCCAGTTCTGAACTCTAGAATTCAATATACCCCATGTTTCCATGTTTTCTAACCTGACTATATGCAGTGCTATCTCACTGACTCACTTGGACAGGGAATGTTGCTCATTATAACTTAGGGGACATAGAGGCAGAATAAAAATATATTTCCTATAGAAAAGTAAGGCTCTTTAGAAAGAGTCCAGGTTACCATTGCTCAGGTGCTTCTTCCATCTCAGTCAAATGAATCACCCCTCCTCTCAGGGAGGAGAGACAGAAATAGAGAATAGCCTGGAACATGAAATCACCAAGAGATCTTCCACTAGGAAAGAGCTGGAAGGCAGTGAGAAAAATCCAGCCCATCAGAACAAGAAGGAAAGACCATCTATAAAGCAATAGATATATACTTAAAATATGAAATAAATCTATTCTAGCTTATTTAAACCATTCTGAATTTATAGATTCAGCGCACATTCTTCCTAACACCCTAGAATAAAACAAAGAAAGTTTCATAGTTTTGGTTTCAGAAAAGTTTGAGTGATCATACCATTTCCAAAATATAATATTTATTAAATTATAGGTTTCCAGAAAAAAGCAAATGAATATTATCCTTGCTAAATTAAGACCATACTTAAACCATGGGTAACCAATGTAAGTCACAATTTTTACCTTAAAAATCCTTGAAAATTAGCAAAGAACATTTGAGAATAAATATGACTATATAGTCATTTATATGCCATAAAATGTTTCTTCTTAAAGTTTGCAATCTTATTCAGAAATAACACTAACAAGCTGGCTGTGGTGGCAAACTTCTTGCCTATACTACCAATACTTGGGTGGCTGAGATGGGAAGATCACAGGTTCAAGGACAGCATGTACAGCTAAGAAAACAAATTACCCAATCAAAAAATGGGCAAAGGATCTAAACAGACACTTCACAAAAGAAGAAATACAAATGGCCAATAAATGTATGAGGAAATGTTCCACATCATTAGCAGTCAGAGAGATGCAAGTCAAAACTACCTTGAGATTTCACGTAACTCCAATCAGAATGGCAATCATCAAAAACACAAACAACAACAAATGCTGGCGAGGGTGCAGAGAAGTGGGAACCCTAATACATTGTTGGTGGGATTGCAAATTAATGCAACCTCTTTGGAAAACAGTATGGAGGATCCTCAGATGAATGGGAATGAACCTACCATATGATCCAGCAATACCACTTCTGGGTATCTACCCAAAAGAATGGAAACTAAACTATCAGACTAACACATGTGTAAAATAAAAAGTAGATAATAATAAAAAATAAGAAGTATAACTCAGAGGCAAAATGCCTCTGGGTTCAATCCCCAGTAGGATATGATATACATATGCAAACTTATCAATGTTGTGCACAGGAGTGAGGCGGGAGCTTGGGGGGAGGTCACCAAGTGCTGTGTACTTGTATGCTTCTATCACTCTGTACTTCATCAAGACATATGATTACAATGCACTGATACAAAAAAAAAAATAAAAAATAAGAGAAATAACACAAAATACCACTAATTTTAAAAATGTTTAGACTTCTAGACATTGAGTTGATCATATACCAGCTAAACAATATTTAAACCTTTGTTTAGCCATAAGATATGTGCTTTGCCTGAGCTATTAAAGTTGTATGACTCCTTTAGGATGTTACATTTTAATTTCCAATAAACTCAGTAAAGCTGCCCTTTCAAGTATTAGAATCACTCTACTTCAAAGCATTCACACTGCTACATAAAATGACAATTTAAAATCACTCAACAAATTTCAATTAATATGATCAAGAATAAGAGTGACTGAGCCAGGTGTGGTGGCACAAGCCTATATCCCAGTACTTGGGTGGCTGAGACAGTATCACAGGTTCAAGGCCAGCCTCAGTAGCAAGGCCCTGTTTCAAAATAAAAAAAATAGTGTTTGGGTTATATCTCAGAGGTAGAATGCCCCTGGGTTCAATCCTCAGTACCATTAATTAATCCTCAGTACCAAAATTAGTGATGGATGGTTCTAAAAATACCATCCCTTTGTCTCCCCCATTCTCTCAAGACCAGAGTAACCAACATTCTATACTGATTCTGAAAGTTTGACTTTTTTAATATTCCACGTATAAATGAGGTCATGCAATACTTATTCTGTGCCTGGCTTATTTCAGTTAGCGTAATGTCCCTAATCCTTCAACACCCATGCATTCCTATCCTAGTCCCTCACTACTCTCCTTTCCCCACTGTTCTTCCCAGTCCTCAGAACTCTAACCCTATAAAAAGAAAACTCTCATATAACCTTAAATACCATACCAAGTTTTATCACCTTCAAAAATAACTTTCCAAAAATAAAATATATTACTCTCTCATTTGGGTAACAGTAACGTACTATATACAATCAGAATTATACAATTTGTTGTAATCTTTTAAAATTTGACTATCTGGATCGCATGTGTCTGATACCAATGCCTATGTCTTCTTCAAAAGCAAAGAAAAATACAGGTGAATGATACTTCTTTTTAAAATACTTTTATTGGTGCATTATAGTCTGATTTACATCATAATGTAAATCAGTGATAGTGGTATGCATGACACAGCACTTGGTGTGCTTTCCTGTGGCTCCCTCCCCTCTCCCCGCTTTTCAATACAAGATACTGAGATTGACATTGGCATTGTTATTCTCACTTATGTATATAATATCAGTGAAAGGGTTTTCTTCATTAATTCTCCCTCTCCCCCCTCCCTAAGACCATCTCCCTGGCTCCAGAGGAATTTCTCCTCCATTATCGAAAGTCCGTCTTTATCCTGATTACTCCCTAGCTTCCACATATGAGAGAAAACATATGACCTTTCACTTTCTGTGACTGGCTAATCTCACTTAACATAAAGTTCTCCAGGTCCATCTATTTTCCTGAAAATGAACTAATTTTGTTTTTTACTGCTGTGTAGAATTCAATTGTGTGTGTGTGTGTGTGTGTGTGTGTGTGTGTATAAATTACAAAGTTATGGGGTAGATATATATATACATATATATATATATCACAAAGTTATGGGGGAGATATATATATATGTATTCATTCATCTGGTGATAGACACCTGGGTTGGTTCCATAACTTGGCTATTATGAATTGTGCTGGTACAAACATGGATATGTATGCATTACTATAATAGTCTAATTTCAATTCCTTTGGAAAGATAACCAGGAGTGGTATAGCCAGATCATATGGTGGATCCATGCCCAGTTTTCTCTGAGGAATGTCCACACTGATCTCTATGGTGGCTATGCTAATTTGCATTCCCACCAACAGTGTAGAAGAGTTCCTATTTCTCCATATTTTGTCAGCATTTATTGTTTAACTTCTTGATGACTGCCATTCTAATTGGGGTTAGATGAAATCTCAGTGTAGTTTTAATTTGCATCTCCCTGATTGCTAATGATTTTGAACATTTTTCATGTATTTATTAGTCATTTGTATTCCTCCTTTTGTGAAATGTCTATTTTGTTCAATTGCACAAAAACAGACACATAGACCAATTGAATAGAAGACACAGAAACAAATCCACACACTTATAGCCAATTGATTTTTGACAAAGGTGCCAAGAGTATACATTGGAGAAAAGACAGCATTTGCAACAAATGTTGGACAAACTGGTTATCCATTTATAGAAAAATAGAATTAAATCCCTTCCTCTCGCTCTGCACAAGAGTCAACTCAAAATTTTCTGGCCTAGAAATTGGCCAGGCTTTGAAATTACTAGAGAAGGGTATAAGCCTAACATTCCAACATATAGGCAAAGGTAGAATCTTCCTCAATAGGACCCCCAAAGCTCAGGAATTTAAAACAAGACTAAAGGAGACTTTGTCAAACTAAACAGTTTCTGCTCATCAGAGGAAACTATAAAAAGTCTACAGAGAAAGCCTACAGAATAGAAGGTCTTTGCCAGCTATTCCTCTGATAGAGCAGTAATATCTGGAATATGCAAATTACTAAAAAGACTTAATATTGAATGATATTTCTAAATAAAATTTGTAATATGCTGGTTTATTTTGTAGACTTTTAAAGTCTTTCAACAGAGCACAACTCTCTGCTTGTTTTGAACATGGAATATAAAAATTCTTATGAAACACAAAGAAATATTTACTATGCCAGAACAGCAATAGTCCATTTAATGGTTAAAGGACTAACAGGGCTAAATAACATGGCATAAACACTTAAAATTTCATTCTAGAAGTCTCTATAGAAAACTGAAGTCACCATAGTCATTTTAATGATGCATTAAGATAATGCAAGTCTTGGAAAAAAGAAAAGGCAAAAAATGAAAGTTGGTTTGATACATTTTCTTCACATAATTTGAACATTTCCTTATTCCTTTTCCTCCCTTTTTCTTTTTCCTGTCCTCCCTCTCTCCCCTTCCCTTGCCCCTTCTTTTTCCTTCACCTTTTTCTTCTTTTCAGCACATCTGATTTTTCTCCCAACAGGTAAAGAGCAAATTTTAAGAATAAACGGGTAGACTTAAGACTTAAAGCCTACTTCCAAAAGTTGTAAAGTTGTAATAGGATGTATGATGCAAACATATCTACCTATCTAATCTATCTTTTATATTTACGTTCTTATTTATATTTATATTTTTATATAATATATCCTTATGTATGTATGGATGGATGTAGGTATGTACATGTGTGTGTGTTTCTGATAATTGAACCCAGGGGCATTCTAAATTTCAGCTATATACACAGCCATATTTTATTTCTTATTTTGAAAAACAGGCTAAATTACTATGCATTGGGCTCAAACCAGTGATCCTCCTGTCTCAGCTTCCCAAGTACTGGGATTAGAGGTGTTTACCACCACACCTACCTATGGATGCAAAAATTAACGCTGCCAAAAATGAGAGTTAAATAATGACCAACTCAGTGAAACCAAACAATTTTCCACTAACAAATTTAAGAAATTGAAATATTAAAATTGAATGTTATTTCTTCTTCAGCAACAGAAACGTTATGTCAGATGAAAGCAGAAAATGAAGTGACAGAACAGAGCAATGAACAGTAGCTACATGGAGAAATCAAAATGATGATCTCAATGGCAATCATATTTAATACATATACAAGCACATACATGCATAAATATGTGGGTTTGCATGTATGTATATGCACATGCACTCACACACACATACCTCGTTAAAGCATACATTAAAAGTGGCATATAAGCCCAAAAGGGTAGATGGAAGTACAGGGTTTCAAGTTACTTATATTGGGCAAGAGGAGGGTGGAGACAGCAATTAATATTAGACTATAAACATTCAACATTAGGAAGTTCATACTGTAATTTCTAGGGCAAGGAATAAAACATTGCCTAATATACAGTTTCACAATAGAGTAAAAATGGAACAATAACCAATAAAAGTGAATCCAAAGAAAACATATGGAAATAGCAAATAAGTAAGACAAATAGAAGCACTTGGAAAATAATAGATTTTATTTTTATTTATTTATTTATTTTATTTATTTATTTTTTTTGCGGTACTGGGGATTGAACTCAGGGGCATTCTACCTCCGAGCTATACCCCCAGCCCTATTTTGTATTCTTTAGTTTGAAACCGAGTCTCACTAAGTTGCGGAGTGCCTCACTAGGTAGCTGAGGCTGGCTGCGAACCCGGATCCTCCGGTCTCAGCCTCCTGAATGCTGGGATTACAAGCGTGCGCCACCACGCCTGGCTTGATTTTATTATTTTAAATGTGCTTTTATTGGTGCATTATCGTCTCATATCATATTGTAAATCATGTTGACATTGACATACATGCACATAGAACTTGGTGCCCCCCCTCGTATAATAGATTTTAATATATCGATGATATTTTTCAGTGATTATTTTGAATGGAAATGAATATGATGCAGCAGTCTCTATTCTGGGTAGACACTGAAAGCAAATAAAGTCACCATCTATAAAGATAGTTGCATTCCATGATTATTGGAGTATTATTCACAATACACGAGATGTGGAAATAACTGTCCACTGATGGATTAATTGATAAAGGAACTCTGTGTGTGTGTGTGTGTGTGTGTGTGTGTGTGTGTGTGTGTGTGTGTGTTTCTAACAGAACAAAATTTAGTCTTGAAAAAGGAGATTCTGCCACTTGCCACATGAATGAACCTGGAGGGAAGTTAAATAGAAAAGAAATCCACCATTACAATTAGAGTTAAAACTTGATCTGCTCAATAACTGACACATGAATCAGAAAAAGAAGCAAAACAAACATAAAAGTGAGTCCATAGTCATATAGATCACTAACTTGTATTGGTGTGGTGTTGGTATCTAAGCACAAACTAGAAGCTCACAAATTTACAAAATTGACTCTGAGCCAAAAACTTACAAAGCTTAACAAATGAAAATATATATCCCATGATCTGTTACTATAATACATTGTTAGAAACATAGAGCGAAAACCATTACCTTGCATATTTGGGTGTTATGACATGGAATTCTCCATAAACCACTGACAAAAACATTACATTGGAAATTATAATTTTTTTAACTGAATAACAAAAAATGTAAAATTTCTCATTGTGTGAAGTATTGTAGAAAAGGATTGAACAAGCCAGGTGAGGTGGTGTACAACTATAATCTTAGTACTTGGGAGGCTGAAATAGGAAGATGGCAGGTTTGCGGCTAGCCTTGGCAACTTAGTAAGATTCTTTCTCAAAAATAAAATAGGGTTGGAGGTGTAAAAGGTAGAATGCTAGTGTCTTCAATCCTCAATACCTCCAATACACACACACACACACACACACACACACACACACACACACACACACACAGGATTGGCTACTCTTCTCATGCAGTAGTATTTTGCAAATCTGCATAGGGTATGTTCCTGTGGGTGTTTGTGTATGTGGTATGTAGGTATGCATGGAAATATGGAATTCTAGGCACAGTTTCTGCATATGGTATTCAGATAAAGAAATGGCTAAGCCTTTCAAACACTTGCAAACATTGATAATGTATTATTTTTCAACCTGGTAATATTCTGTGGATTTCAAGAATTATTTAGACATACAATTTTCTCCTTACATCTCAACATTAGAAACATTAGAGTTTAATCCCTATTTAATGTATATTTCATTTCCTTCTTTTTTCCATTACTAAGGACTGAACCCAGGGGTGCTGTACCACTGCATCCCCAGCCCTACTTATGTTTTATTTCAAGACAAAATCTCACTAAGTTTCTCAGACTGGCCTTGAACTTGTGATCCTCCTCAGAGTATGCCCCGTTCTATTTAATACTGAAGTCCATTCCAATTCATTTCTGATATTTTACATAAAGTGCTTAATAGTAGCTTAAGTTTCCATTACTACTGTCTAAAAAACTAGCTAAGCAAAAATCTTTGATATGCCACTTTGTAACTGAGTTACAATGTCAAGGAATAACGGATGATTCACTATTCAAATATCAATAGAAAGGAAAGAGGCATGCTCAAATATATCTACACTTGACACAGTTGTATAAAAGAAACAAAACATTTCCTAGTACTTGCCCATCACACTTAAGTGGGGTTAGTCTTGGATTTGGCATTTCCTCTAACACTGGATAATCCAGTAACTCTTAATTGAGGTTGATTTTATCCTAAGGGGACATTTGGCACTGTCTAGAGATATTTTTATTTTTCATTACTGAGGAAAATGCTACCCGCATAGAGTGGGTAGAAGCCAAGAATGCTGACAAACTCCCTACAATGCACACAATAACCCTGATGAAAATTAATCATCTAGCCCAAAATGTCAATAGTGCCACATTGAGAAGGCCTGGTCTAATCAGATCAATCCAAGAAAGTTTTCATATACTACTGATCTTTCTGTGACAAGAACCTTGTGTCATTTTTCCTTCATATTTCCAGATTGGACACATATAATCCTTAGAATAGGGAAATAAAGTAAAATTAGCCCAAAGTCTAAGATATAAAAATATAATACATATAAATCTGTAAATGCATTGTAATTTTAGTAAACTACTCACAATTCACTGAATCTTTCTTTTTTCTTTTTTTCTTTTTTTTTGTGGTACTGGAGATTGAAGGTATTCTACCTTGGAGCTACACCTCCAGCCTGATTTTCTTACTTGGAAACAGGGTCTTGCTAGATTGATGAGAGTCACTTGCTGAGGCTGTCCTCGAACCTGTGATCCTCCTGTCTCAGCCTCCTAAGTACAGGGATTACAGGCATGTGCCACCACACCCAGCTTTTCAATCATATTTGACAAGTGGAAGAAACATGAGTAATGCATTCATATGGGATGTGTTCATTTAAAGAGAGATTTAAATATTAAATCACTTTATATTTTATACATTAGTATTAGAAATAATGGTCTTCATGAAACCTGGGGATTCCCTTTAAGTATGTCTAGAAACCATGATTCTGGAATTAACATAGTGTTGGAGGACAAATTCATTCTTGCTGAAAATCTGAATGTATTACATGCCCATTAGTATGCAGTATGCAGACTCAAAAGAGGCTAGTCTGTCCTATCTATCATCTATAGTATTTCATTTTCCCTTTTGCAAGTGTGCAAAATATTAAAACAAAAAGTGTTTCATAAAAAGCATACGTAATAGTTTGGGTTAATTTTTAACTATATTCATCAAGAAAATTAAATGACAAATGATGATAGAAGATGCCCCCAAAAGAAATGATTTCAGTGTTCTTCGACCATTAAATGACTCACAGATTCTCTAAACTGACAGAAAATTGTTGGAATTTAAAATGTAAGTAAATTGTTGAAAACATTTAAAACTCAAGATCACCTAGGATTTTCATATTGTAATAATCCGATAATTTCTTCTCTTTTTAAAGATTGTCTTGAAGAGACTGTTGTAATATAGCCCACTGATGACTATTACAATTTAGAGCTACACTGCCAGGGATCAAATCCTGGATTTGCTACCAGAGAGCAAGTCCACAAGATGTAATATGCAGGAAGTAATTAGAATAATTTCTAGCACTGAAAAGGAAGTACCTAAGCATTATTATTACAATATAATTAACGTTTAACTATCATTATACCCAATTCAATGCTACCTAAAACCTTTAGAAAATTAAGGGGAAATGATCAATTCAGGATTCAGCAGTCAAAACCCCAAACTGGTATTTCAGCCAGACTAAATCAGATGCTGCTGTTACTATCAAGAATTTAATAACCATACATGTTAAATGCCTTATTGGTTTGATTAGTTTGATTTCCCTGAGTAACCTAGGACCCTAATCATCAAATGATCAGCAGCTCATATTAATGTGTGATGACTGTAATTGACCAGGACACATGCCAAAGTGAATGCAAATGTTATTCTAGGTGACTTTTTAAAAACATTTTAATATAATAATACATGAGTAAGTGTTAAAATCATTTCGTTAAAAACTAAGTTTCAATTTTACTTAAGGACATATTTGAGTCTTTAAATGCATGAGTTACTTTACCTTCAAACTTGTTTAAAGCCCACTTAGGTTACATTACAAATATGGAAGGTTTGCACATAACATAATCTTGGGAATGTCTTGCATTTTTATTTGTAATCATCTTATAATCCAATCATAATTTAAGAGTTCCAAATGTAAAAAGCACAGATGTAAATTTCCCTAGTAACTTCAAATAAACAAACTTTATTCAGCAGTGAGAAAAATAAAATCAACAACACTTTGTTTAAAAAGTCTAATAAAGTATACATATCTAAGTGTATCCAAAGAGTATTTGGAACAATTTGCAAAATATTGTTTGCACTTTAGTGTCAAGGAACACTTTTAAAATTCTTCAGTTTTCCTTTTGATTTTGCTCTTTGAGGAATCTGCACTCTAAGCATTTACTCTCAGTGTTTATTGGAAATAAGATGGGATAAATGGTCTCAAGTTATGCCATACTGCTCAAGACACCATTCTGTCTTGATTGCCTCCTAATGAATTCTTAGGAAACACCAGATTAAAATAATTCTTATAAACATTAATTTATCATATTTCATGTAAACAAATACATACAAGGTTTCTAGATTAATATATTGTGAAAAAGTTCCTTTCTAATGGGCTCATTCACTGTATTCTATAAGAATAGTATTAAACCCAGCACAGTATCATTTTTAGTAATGAAAAAGGAAGTCATTGGAACCAATAACAAAATGGAAAGAACATACTTTGCTTTTTACTTACACAGAATTTCACACTATATGAATAGTAAAGATACTATAACATTTTAATATGAGGCAGTATGTGTGTAGACTAAGTTTTAGAAAGAAAAGACTTGTATTTCTCATGCTAAGACCTCTAACCCCAGTGCTTAAAAGAGTGCTTGGTATATACATAGCCACTTAATATATAGCTAACTAATGAATAAATGTGAGGAAATAAATTTCATTGTCCTCTAAACATATAATTGACAACAGTTTTCATCCTACCCAAATCTAACGTGTGTAGAATAAAAATTTTTTTTTTGAAGAAGCCACTGCCCAATTGTGTTAGTCATCTCCATGTCACTGTGACCGAAATAACTGACATGAAGAACTTGGAAGAAGGAGGAAAGATTTTGGCTTAGAGTTCACAGCATTTGGTCTGTAGTTGGCTGGCTCCAAGGGCAGAAGGGTGCGGCAAAGGAAATGTGTCCAGTTCATGACTGCAGAAAAGCAGAGAAAAAGAGAGCAGGGGTAGGAACAGATATAGAGCCCAAGGCTATGCCACCAGTGACCTACTTCCTCCAGCCATGCCTCAGAGCCCCCATGATCCAATCTTTTCACTGCTGAATATTGCTGCATAGCCTAAACTTGAGCTATTTAGAATATATTCCAGATCCCAACCATCACACAAATTATGGAATACTTCTAAGGAAGATAAATCCAAAGAGGAAAGGGGATAGCCACTTTCCACTGAAACACAATTAGTACCTGAAATATACACATGCACACCTGAAATTTACACACATGCTTATTTGAAACACACGTACATGAAATCCTGTGTCTATATTAAGCATACTTCTTTATACACACCTCTACAGACACCTAGGTAAACATTCCTATTTTCTTTTACTCATGTTTTTCCTATTGTGAAACTCTCCCAAAATGTCTTCATCTGAGTTGAGTTAGGTTGGCTTTAACTGCGAGTAACAGGAGATTCAATAAGAAGTTGATTATTTGACATATTTAGAAGTCTAGAACTAAAGCAACCCATAAGGGAACTAGAAGCCACCAACAAAGTAGAACAGAGAACTTGAACCTCTCTGCTCTGC
>PVLC010044619.1:0-12103 GCA_004027655.1 Graphiurus murinus | reverse complement strand
CCAGGGATCACTACTAAAACCCTCTCATTAATAGATAATCAGCTGCAACTGATCTGCTCCTAGGCTGCCTTTCAGAGCAGCTGTTTCACCCCCTGTGCTGAAATTTAAGTTTTGTTAACAATGATGAAAACAGATTTCTGTTGCTTCTCTTCTCATTAAACTTATTATATAGTTTTGCCCCAAAGATGAATGCTTCTTTAAAATATATCATATTTAATAAAAAGGGTGCAAACTTTCTTTAACCTAGGCAGGTTTGGTAATTCTCAACAGCTGGTTGGAAGGTGGTAAATGATTTAGTCAATCTTCGAATTATGGACTTCATAGGAAGTGATGAATTAGCCAGAGTATAGTCTCCAATTTTTCCTGAGTGAAGAGACAGACATTTCAAAAATAATAGCATTTAAGAAATGAACTCTTAGCTGGGTGTGATAGTGCACACCTATAATCCCAGTATTTGGGAAGCTGCGATAGGAGGATTTCAGGTTCGAGGCCAGCCTCAGGAACTTGGCGAGACTCTCAGCAACTTACCAGACTGTTTCAAAAATAAAAAATAAAATAGGACTGGGGTATAGTTTGGAGGTATAATGCTCCTGGATTTAATCCTCAGTAGCAAAAAATAAAAAATAAAAAAAAATTGAACTCTTACTATATGAAGTCAGGTACTATGATTTTAGCCCACTATTCATCTTTTTTTTTTCATTTGAACTTCAGAACCACAGC
The DNA here is from genome assembly GCA_004027655.1 of Graphiurus murinus. Classification (NCBI taxonomy): domain Eukaryota; kingdom Metazoa; phylum Chordata; class Mammalia; order Rodentia; family Gliridae; genus Graphiurus; species Graphiurus murinus. The sequence continues at coordinate 11,383 of PVLC010044619.1, read as the reverse complement.
TGGTAATATTTAGTAATATTCCCATTCTACAGATTAAAAACAGATTCAAAGATGTTAAATAGCTTTTCTAAGGTTGTACTTGCTGGTAAGAGAAAGACTTGGATCTTGATTCCAGAGATAGGAAGCCTGTGCTCTAAAACCATGCTTTTTCCAGATTAATATGCATAGGAATCTCCTAGAGATCTCCTAAAGATGCAGACTTGGATTCGAGGGCCTAGAATAGGCCTACATTTCTTACTAAAAACCCTACATTTCTTACTATTCCCAAATGAGGCTTATGAATCTGTGTAGAATAGCATTAGATACCAAGCACATACTGCACTGAAAATAAAGCTGTTATCCTCCATTGGGTCAAGCCAGTTGGCTCCATCTTGTTTTGTGGCCAACAAATCTCCTCAATTCTCTGTTGACTTTTAACTTGTATTTGGTCAACATTATTGAATTGCGGATGTTATGCAAAGCTCCATTCTAGACCCTGGATGGGAGAAATACAAAAATATTAAATTAAAACAAAACAAAAAAAAAGCTTGGCTGCTATTCTGGAATACTTAAGAGTCCAAAACAGACACATAGTATAGTGTATACTAAGCTATATTCAGTAAAGTGTATTATATACTTAGCTGTAGACTGAGTGTAGAATTAGTCTCTGCATTCTTAGATTTGTGTTTCAGTGAGGTGAGAGAGGATCGACTCTTTAAACAGTGAATAAGGTCTGTGAAGTTGAACCGAGGTAGACTGTAGATTATCTGAAGTGCCACTGAAGGGAGTTTGTTTCTCACCTGACATTCATCATAGTCTAAACTGACCCCATCCACCATGACCATTCACTGCCCATGGGTGCTGGAGGGCTCTAGAATTCTGCTCAATAAGGATATTGCCAATATTCTTTAAGGAATTCCTTCAGATTGGAGCAGCAGATTTCAACATGGAACCGCCACACTCCCACCAGGGAATATTTAAAGGTGTCTGGAGACACTTCTGGTTGTCACAACTTGGGAGGGCTTACCACATCTAGTGGGTAGAAGCCACGGATGCTGCCCCTATGATACACACCACAGACTACTCCCGTTACCCTCCATCCCCTTACTCCTGCCAAAGTATTCACAGTGTTGAGAAAAAGCCCTGGACTGGAGCCATAACCCTTGATTAACAAATGAGGAGAATCTAGAGCTACAATCGAGCTATGTAGTTTTTTCATCCATGTTTATCTGAAACTATTTCTGCAGACCACACGGTCCTGCAGTGATGCAGCAGGTAATCGTTCGTTTGGGGGAATTGTTGTAGGTGCCTGGGGTTTCTCTAACCAAACAGGAGAGATAGTCTCTCTGCATTCTACTCAGAGGAGAGTTTAAAACCCAGTGTAGGAAGTCAGGGGAGAATAGCAGTAGTATGCAAGAGGAGGGACATCTGAAATGAATTCCAAAGGCCAAGAGATGCTAGCAAAAGTGGCAGGGGCACTCAGGAACAGAAACTACCAAAAACATAGGTCCTAGGGAAGAAGGAAACTATTTGAGAAACCTGTGAAGATTTCATAAGACTGGATAGGAATAACAGTAAGATAGAAGATGGGGATAGAGTTGAGCACAGATAATAAAGTTCTTCTCCGAGTGAAGATCTTGGGTTTTATTCACAGACCAATAGGAAGCCACTGGACATTTTCAGATTATCCAAAATTGTTTCCAACCTAGAAACTCAACACGCTCACTCCAGAAATGTATCTCTGCCCGTCATCATCAGTACTTCTTTAAGGATTAACATCCATGCCCAGAACCTCAGCTCAATATGAATCCCCAAACCTATCCACCTAAGAGTGGGTTATCTGCTTAGATTTACAGGTGTTATTTGTCCTGGATCCTTGAGGCTTTGTTGCCAATTCATTTTAAAATATATTTTTGCCTATTTCTCCTTCGATTTAGGCTGACCCTCATCTCTCCACACCATTCCCCAGAGCATCCCTCACCCCTGCCCCAAACTTTGAACTGTCTCACATATTTGCTGAGTTCTGGCCAGCCATATCACCAAACCTCCCTCAGGTGACCAGATGTTCTGTTTTGCTGAAACTGGAAGTACCTTAGGGAGTAGGATTTTCCATTTTCAAACTGGAAAAGTCCAGAGCACACCAGAAGGGTTGGTCACCCCTATACTTCTTCTGAAATTTGCAGTGAATCAAGCCCACTTTGCTCCAGGCCAGTACTATTTCCAACTCATCCTGGCTTCCAGTTTATCTTTCCCTGCAATGTTTAGTTCAGGCAATTTTGAGTTTGCAAAGAGCTTTTAATTATCTCCTCCCCTCAACCTCCACCCCTGTCTCCGTTTCTCAAACTCATGGTGCTACCAAGGCAAAGCTATAATTAATTAAGCACAAAGGCAAGGTGAGAATAATCATAAACAGCTTTAAACCCAGCCTAGGGAAATCAGTTGTCAGCGGTTCAGAAAGATGCAGCAGTGTGCAGATCGTGATAACATTTCCCTAAATGCCTTCCTAAAATGCTATTTTTTCCTGTCTTGTCCTCTATTTTTTTTAGTTAGAAATAATGTGTATGTTCCAGCATCACTTTCAACCCAGTCATATTGTTCCAGTGCCTGCAGCAATTTGTACTCCAACTGCTCCATTGCAGCTAAACTTTGTTTACATTTTTCAATTTTCACATGAGTCAGCCTCAGGACTATTTGTTCTCTTACCTGAATCCCCAGCCTGATTTTCTGCCATTTCTAGGGCTACAATGGAGCCTGACGCAGCAGCAGCAGCAGCAGGGAGCATGGAAACCTGCAGGTATAAAAAATGCAGAAGACTACAAGCTATGTAGCTCAAAGATATTTTGCTGAAACCTAAAATGGGTTAAAGAAACAAATGCAAAAACCCCAATTCCATTCCCATTCCCTTTACCTCCCGGGTATCTTCTCATTAGACCTGCCCCCTTTGAAGCAAGCTGATTCCAGGCATATGTGAAAAATGGAGCCCCCTCGTAAAGTGCATGTGAAAGTGTTTGGAGATTTGGCCAGCGCACGGGAAACAGATGTTTTCCAAGAGAATTGATGGCATCTCCAGCCCATCGCAATCTGGCCTCAATCTGTCTTTCCAGACGCACCCTCCTCCGCCCCCGTGCCTGTTATGCTCAGCCACACAAGATGATTCTTCCGAACCCATGCCGCCTTTTCATGCCTCCACTCCTCTTTGCATTTGCTATTTTCATAGCCCAGAATACTCACTACACTCCCCTGCCACTTCTTGGCCTGCTGAATGCTTCCCGACGTGGAGGGATCTAGTACAAATACCATCTCTAAAGGTTTTCTAGAATCCAGAAAGTGATAATTTATTTATACCTCTTTGCTCCTTTAGCATGTTGAATATGACTATATGTATCAGGCCCCCCCAAAGGTCTTAAGCCCTGGGAGTCTATGCCAATGTGGTTACATCTGGGAGGCCCTGAAGAGATGGTGTGGCAATAAAATGGAGTATTACTACAAGAATACAAAGGTTTATATGAAAGGCTAAGTATTGCTTCTTGGGAACTGGTAGCTGACTCAATGCCTATCCCCTTTAACACTGGAGTCAGTTGTGGTAACTCATATGTTTGCCTCTCCGATGCTCTTCCTTTGTTTCTCCCAGGTGCAGCTAGACCCTGTCCTGACAGAAAGGTGTGGCCAATCATGGAAACTCTTTTTTTTTGGTAAACAGTAATTGACCCAGGAGATAGGCATATGACACAAGCAGTCCACTCTAATCCTTCTCTAGGGTGGACATCATCAATAATGAAAGAAACTGCTGAGGAAGCTGGTTCTGTATGTGAAAAAAAAAAAAACATTGAAGGCATAAGCCAACTAATATTTCTGGAGTTAAGGGTGGTTGCCATGGTAGCAGTGACAGAGACACCCAGCAGACAAGAAGGAACAAGTTCCCTTTTTCCAAACTTCAGCCTTCCCATCTCTCACCAGTGCTCCCCGCTGGCAGAACCTAACAAGAAGCCAGTTGGCAAAGGGAACGTTTAATCTGCAGAGTTCCAGTTGAGCCTTGCAAAACAGAGAATGGAAGAGTGACTTGGAGCTAGAAGCAAGCACTTGTACAAAGAAGAACTGACAGACTTCCACAAGTATTTTCCCATTGGTTACTTGGACGGCTATGGAAATGTGTAGGTGCTCTAGGATCTCTGGACATACAAACACAAAATCAATTGTCAATAAAGTCGGCTGGGAACCAGTAGTTCATGAAAAACTATTTAAAAAACCACAAAAGTGGGAATTGGGAGTATAACTCAGTGGTAGAGTGCTTGTCTAGCGTGCATAAGCCCCTGGGTTTGATCCCCAGCAACAAAATAAATAAAAAGACTACAAATGTGGAACTACTCCTACTCTTATATTCTATTCTCAATTCCTCCTGAAACCTTTTCTTTTTCAAATGGTACATCAGTGATCAAATCATGGAAGCAAATCATGGAATAGCATCATAGCTGTTAGCAAGTTGGGCAATGTTTCGTGTTATTTTATTTAATCTCCATAGTTGGGAAGAATCTCTCCAACCATTATGTCTTTTTTCATATTGCATTATATATTATTTCTACACCCATTTTTCCCACCAGACTGTGAAAATCTTGATAAGAGATAGTCTGTATTTTTTTCTTTGTGCTAGGTTCAATGCCTAAGTTTTGCTGAACATTCATTCATTCATTCATTCATTCATAGCCATTCAACAAATAGTTACTGAGCATATTGTATGTGCCATATCTGGAACTATAAGTCAGGCATATAACAAACCCTACCTGCTGCCCTCAAGATGCTCAACATCTGATGGAAAAACTAAATGATAAAGAGGACATGTTAATGCAGTCTGTGCAAAGGTGGGATATGGTGGAACACAGACAGAGACGTAAGTGCATGGTGCAATGGAAACGCAGTACTGGGGTCAGACCAAGTCAAAAGAAGCAGACAAGAGATTGCTAAAGTAAATCAGATTAGAAATTAGAGGACTTTCACCAGAGTGGATAGTGGAAATTAAAGAAGACCTCTTGGATCCCAAACTTGACTGCATATGAGTCCCGTGGAAGATTACAAAAACTCCAATACCCAGGCACCTTTCAAAACCAATGTCATAAGATTCTCTGGAGGTGAAACCCAAACACAAGTATTTTTTTGTAGTATCCCACATAATACCATTGTTCAGTCACTTGTCTTAAAGACTGAAGCTCAATGGAGCTTAAGAATGAACTGCATATATGGTAGGGAATTCAGAATCACTCTCTAGTCTCTGGTCTTAGCAACCCCAAAGACAGTAGATGCTAAGACAAATTTTTCTACTATGATGATGCATTGTTTTATCATTTCCAAGTTGTATTGTAGATGTGCTATAGAAACATCAATTATTCAATAAGATTGTATTGGATAAAATAGATGCCATGGATGTGAAGCCTAGTCAGGGGGGAAGATAAAAAGCAAGGTTTTCAGTAGTAAAGCACTTTCTACCAGCAAGTGCTTAGTGAAGGTTTGAAGAAAATCAGTAGTGATGGCTGTAGGCGAGTAACCTCATGTGTATAGGTAGTGGACTTCAGAAAGAGGCACACAGACATCCTCTTAAGTAGGGCATTTTTCAATAACAACTATTATTTAGAAATGAAAGTAAAAATACTGATTTTTAAATCATTAAAATACATTGTTAGACTTTTATACAAATCCATGGTGCTAATTATTACTGCAATTACTAGCTATGTTCAGCTCTCCCTCGTGCCAGGCATAGTTGAATGCTGCATTCTGACTCCAGTGTGTTTACCAGGTTCGCATGACCAGTTCTCTCCAGTGACTTGAAAGTGGCCACAGCATTCAATTCCCAAGCATCTAATTAATTTAGTTAATTATAAGACTCTCCAGAGCTCATTGATCTCTCTGGCATAGTAACCAACAACTTTAGAGATGATGGCTTCTGCATCATCATGGTATCTTAAGCAGCTTTATGTTCAACCTGTGAGGGCCAGGAGCTAAAAACAAATCATTTCTGCTTTAACCCCTAAAATTTGTGGGTTGCTTGTTGCTGCAACACACAACATTCAATCCTGATTTATGTACACTTTAACCCAGGAGGATTTCTCGTCTAAAATCCCTACTCTTTTATCGGTATTTACTCAACTGGAGATACTATGTCTTCTGATGTGATGTTTCTCTGATCTTCAGATACATATTACTCATGTCTCCAGCTAGAACATGAGCTTCTTCAGGATAAGAACTGACCCTCAGTAAATTATTTAATTTCTCTGAGATATAGTTCTTAAACTGCTCAATGGAACTATTCAGAATTTCTGAGATGTCCAGGGGTAGTTAAGATGAGCATATGAAGAAGCATATGGCCAGGTAGGATGGTGCACGCCTGTAATCTCAGTACTTAGGAGGCTGAGACAGGAGGATTGCAAGTTTAACACCAGCTTCAGCAACTTAGTGAGACTCTCAGCAACCTAGTTAGAGCCTGTTTCAAAACAAAAAATAAAAAGAGATAGGGTGTAGCTCAGAGGTAGAATGCCCCTGAATTCAATCCCAAGTACCAAAAAAAAAAAAAAAAAAAGCATATGTATAATATCAACCACTGAGCCTAAAATAGTCATAAATTATATTTTACTTTCTTACTTTCCTTCTATTCATCTTTGTAATCCTCATAGGATTTAGCACATTAATTGCTTAAAATTACAGTTATGTATTGAATAACTACAATATGTCAAACCCTAGTTAGTTGTTACTTTAATTCTTAAGTAAATATTTTATATGTAAATTTATTTCTACTTTATAGGTAAGAAGGGTGAAGCTCAAAATGATTAAATGAGGCAAATAATTTGTTCAAATAGTAAGAGCCAGTATTCAAATCTATCTTCACTCCAAAGCCTCTACTTTCTGTCCCTATGAAGCACACTGCTTCCTTTCTTGATCTAATTTAATTACAGATTTACACTGAACTATTAATTCTTATACAAGAAACAATATGGTTTCAGATACAAAAGTAAAATCTTCAATCTATCTAGTTACCTATCTATCTTTATAAATACCACTCATTTCTAAGAAGCTATTGAATGTAAGTTGCATTATTATGTTATTAGAAAGGAAACACTAGCCGGGCGTGGTGGCGCATGCTTGTAGTCCCAGCATTCGGGAGGCTAAGACCGGAGGATCCGGGTTCGCGGCCAGCCTCAGCTACCTAGTGAGGCACTCTGCAACTTACTGAGACTCGGTTTCAAAATAAAGAATAAAAAATAGAGCTGGGGGTGTAGCTCGGAGGTAGAATGCCCCTGAGTTCAATCCCCAGTACTGCAAAAAAAAAAAAAAAAAAAGAAAGAAAGGAAACACTAACATCAAAAGTAGATGTGGATTATTAAGCTTCACCTTGATTTCAGAAAATTCAGATTAAAGGAAAAAATCTGTGTGTTAGAATTGGTGTAATATCTTGATACAAATAGAGTGTGTGGCACTATATCACATCGGCATTTTACTTATATGTTAATCCTTTAAATTCTCAACATGATCCTCAGAAAAAGTATTGATTTATCCTACATTTGAGAAAATTGAGACTTGAGAGTAACTGAGCTACCTTCCCAATTCATAGTCTAGTGAGAGGCGGCCCACCAGGCATGTCAACACTATCTTTTATATATTGGTAGAGTTGGCGCCTACTTCTGTAGAGTTACTAAGATTTCACAATCACCGGTGAGTATCTTAAAATACCTTCTCATATGACTTTAGGTGAAACCAACCTGGGACCATTTCTGAGACTGTGTGACAGTGTACTGATTACACCAGGGTGTGGGGTTCCCAAGGACATCCACTCAGTGTGAGGGAAGGAGCAGTCTGTGCCTAATCCTTCCTCCACAGTCCTCCATCACTCTACCAGGCAAGAGTGGTTTGTGTCTAAAGCCTTGTGAGATAAGATACAGGTCAGCTTGGGCAGAGCCAGGGATATCAGTTTCCTCAGCCTCACAAGATAAGGAAAGAAACTTTAGGCTTTATAAGGGAGAAAGTTGAAGCCACAGACTGTTCAACCCCAAAGAACTAAAAATATTGAAGACCCTAGATGCCAAGACATTGATGAATCAATGGGCTAGTGCCGACAAAATGTTTCAATACATAGCAAGGAACTTTGTAAGTGGGGAATGAGCCATTGACCCCCCTTACTACAGAGACTTCTTAAGGATGTCATATGTAACATGTATGTCTATGAAACCCTGAACAAAAGAAAAATCCATGGCTGATACAGGACAGACACCAGGAAATAAAGGGTTTTTTGTTTCTTTGTTTGTTTTAGGTGCTGGGAATTGAACTCAGGGGCATTTTACCTCCGAGCTACACCGCAAGTCCTATTTTTTATTCTTTATTTTGAAACAAGCTCTCACTAAGTTGTGGAGGGCCTTACTAAGTAACTGAGGCTGGCTGTGAACCCAGATCTGGTCTCAACCTCCCAAGTACTGGGATTACAAGTGCGCACCACCACGCCTGACTGGAAATAAAAATTTTAAGCGAAGGTGTCTAACTTCATTTTTCTTAACCATTTTGCTTCCTATATATTAACTAATAAGTCTCATGTCAACTCTAACCCATACTCAATGACCTACAAGACACTAGAGTTGGTTCTTAACTGGTTATATGAACTAAAACTGTCCCCCAAGTGCTTGTCAACTATTGCAATACGGAACAGATCACTGCCTAATATTTATCAAAAGCTCTGCTGAGGGAGAGAGTCAAGAGTTTCTTAAAGAATATGTCTTCCCTCTATTTCACAGAACAAGCTGAAATATATCCCTGGACTAGGTTCAATCAAGCGAAGCCTATTCCTGACTATATCCAATGGTTCCTTAGGGAACTGGTTTTACTGCCTTGCACTTTACTGAATTGTTTTGTTGGGAGACCATTAGACTGTATTGAGGGTTGCTGTAAGAAACACCTCATGGTGCTCATCACTGAGTCCACTGAGGGTGTTGTTGAGAACATCAATCATTACATTACACTCTGTGCTCTTCTTGAGGATCCTGGGAAGAAATTCCTGTCTGCTCCCAGCAGAAATGTTATACGACTAATTGTAGCTGCTCACCTATTAAGTATAGAGACAAGGTGTTGAGGCGAGCAAAATGACTTTATTCAAAAATCCAGCTCAGCAAGATTGAAGACTCTTGTCCGAAGCCCATCTTCCTGTGAGACTTACTCGGAGTCTGATTAAGACTGGTTTACGGGTGGTTGATGGGTATTCCCAGAATAGTGGAAGCCTTCTTGCAGTTGGAGGGTCATAAGATGTACCTCTGACTCTAATCACCAAGCCATGAGATGTTTTTAAGTTCTGCAAATCTCAAGAACAAAGACACTTTATTTCCTTGGGCTATTCATGCCACTGATGAATTTGCCCACATGCAGTTCCTGACGTACTACACAACGGATGGACTAGAGAGAATAGCTGCCTGGAGGCCTTCTTGCTGCTCAGCCAAACTCGCTATGATGCAAGAAAACATACTTCACCTGTTATCGTGGAAGACAAGGTCAGGTGAGGTTAAACGGGGAGTTGAGCATGAAATCTGATCTCAACACTTGGCTTCTATAAGAATAGAACTAATCTATTTATACCTTATGATCACCATAAACTATATAACAGGCAGGAATTTGAAATTTTCAGTTTGGTTGCCAACTCATAAAATAATTTTTGGAGCATAAGTATTTATATTATTCATATTTAGTCTGATCCTTGCTATTCTCAGATGGTGCCTTGTTTCTTTTTATTCATTTACTCCTAATTTTAACCTATTACAGCTTGCTCTGTATTATGCAAGTTACCTTAAATCCCTTTTGCAACAAAATTAGGGCTCCTAAATCGACATCATGTCATGCTATTGGTGGTGTTCTGACAAGATCCATCCTTTCATCTCTAATGTGTTGTTTTTTACACAATTATTCTATATAAAGGAAAATGGTTCTGGACAGAACTAAGTGAGATAACATATTAAACTGTCATCATCACTTATACCTCATTTTCTATTATTTGGATGAAGAAATAGCCATCTGACTGGGACTCATATTTTCTGTTTTTGCAAAACTGGAGTAAGGCAGAAAATAGAAAAATACATTTTAACCAAACACTGTAACAACTTTCAAAGATTCTCATAGATCAGAATAATAGGATGACTCCAAGAGATTGAGAGTTGACTGAATGATATGTGAAACTCTGAATTTTAGTTCAAATAACCAGTTGCACAAATAGAGAATGGGAAAGACTTACTTAACTGCTGTTTACAGGAAAATATCCAAGGAATTTGACCATGGTTAGCTTTTTATTTGAAGCAGAATATGTCATTATTAATTATAAAGCTAATTAAGTCTTAAAAGTCATAAAAGATCCTTACCCTTGTTCATCATAAGGTAATGATATCAGGGTATATTTGGCTTTGGTAAGTCCACATCTAGAAAAGAGAATTTGATCAAAGTAACATTTTAAGAGGAACATGATCTGGAATGTAAGACAATGATACTACCTAGGTTAAAAATACTGAAAACCATGCCATAGGGAAGGGATTATTGATTTGCAACATGGTGAAGTAGATCATATCGGTGGTCCAAACATAGCTGGGTTAAAATATTTGCTATCACTTGCTGAGAACTTGTATTAAGCCTCTCTCTCTCTCTCTCTCTCTCTCTCTCTCTCTCTCTCTCTCTCTTCCCTTCCTCTCTCCCTCTTCCCCTCCCTCTCTTCCTCTCCCTCTCCCTCTCCTTCCCCTCTATTCTTGTGGTACTAAAAATTGAACCCAGAGTTTTTTTGCCTCCAACATATACCTCCAGCCCAGCCCTATTTTATTTTTTATTACAAAACAGGATCTCACTAAGTTGCTGAGGCTGGCCTAGAACCTGTGATCCTCCTATCTCAACCTTCCATGTAACTGGGATTATAGGTGTGCACCATCACACCTGGTTTGGATTAAGTCTCTTCTTCCTATCTGATTCTTTGTTTCTAGTGGGGATATATTTAACTGATTATTTTTTTCTCTGAGAAGAAAGAGTAAAACACAGAAGACATGGAGATACATATAGAATCATTTGAAGGTAGGAAGACTTCCTATAAGTACAGTTTAAAAACTATAACTAAGAGGTAAGAAAATAGTTGAACATAGAAGCAAATGATCGATGGTGTGAGCAAAGAAGAAGTCAGGTACGGAGCAGTTACAGATATAATCACTTGTCCCTGGATATGAAATATTTGCAGAATATTAGATGTAATACAAGAATGAAGTTGTTGAAGTGCATGAGGACTCATGTGTGATGTTTCCATTTGAAAAGACTCTCAGAAGGCAATTGATAATTGTGGGAATTTATTGTAGTAGTGGTGGCACTGGTGATAGGAAAAATAAAAATGAATGGTAAAGGAAAATAATTACATACAACA
>PVLC010044618.1:0-12081 GCA_004027655.1 Graphiurus murinus | reverse complement strand
TGTATGTATGTATGTATGTATGTATATATGTGTGAGATACTGGGGATTGAACCCAGGGACATTCTACCTCCAAGCTACACTCTCAGCCCTATTTTTTTTTTTTTTTTTTTGAAACAGGGTCTTGCTAGGTTGGTGTCTCACAACTTGCTGAGGCTGTCCTTAAACCTGCAATCCTCCTGTCTCAGCAGCCTCCCAAGTACTGAGATTATAGTCATGTACCACCACACCCGGCTTGATTTTTGTTTGAATCCAAGGGCATTTTATCTCTGAGCTACACCCCCAGTCCGATTGTATTTCTTATTTGAAAACAGGATCTCACTAAATTGTGGAGGGTCTCACTGAGTAGCTGAGGCTAACCATGAACCTGCAATCCTCCTATCTCAGCCACCCAAGTACTGGAATTACAAGCATGTGCCACCACACCCGGCTTATCTTCTAAACATTTTAAATGCCATATGGACTAGAGCAGTGTCTGCAAGAGTTTTGTAGTTCAGGATTGCTCTACTCATCCAAATTGTGAAGACAACAGAAAGACATTCAGTGACATGCAGCATGCCCTTTCTGAAAAAAAAGTTACTTGAATATAATCACTACACTGAATTCAAAATAAAAGAAAGTGGAGGAAAAGGCCAGCTGGTGAGTATTGAAGCTGGTGAAACTATTACGATAATGCAGGTAATTGTTATAAATCAAGTTTACTTTGGGTTTTTGTTTGTTTGTTTGTTTGTTTGTTATGATACTGAGGACTGAACCCAGGAGCATTCTACCCACTAGCTACACCTCCATCCCTTTTTTAAATTATTTTTTATTTCGGAACAGGATATCACTAAGTTGTTGAGGTTGGCCTGGAACCCGTGATCTGATCCTGATCCTCCTATCTCAGCCTCTCAAATACTGAGATTACAGGCATGTGCCACCCCACCAAGCTTAAATCTAGTTTTTAAAATAAGAGGTTTATCCAAAGATTTATATAGTCCAAATTTTTTAAATGAGATTTAGAACTCCCAGAGGAAGGCTGAGAAGAAATGACAGTTTCTTCTTTAGAGGTGGTAATTGAGGTAAGGGTAAATCTTTATTTTCTGTAAAGAAAACAACTTACCTTGTTTTTATCTTTGATAATTAAATGTAAGAATAAGAATCCCTTGAAATCTAAGGTGGTTGATAATAAAATTAATAACAATGTCTCCTATTCATATCCTTGAAGAATACAAAAATGAAATTGTGTATATGGAAAAGTTTTTTTTAAAAAAAGCACTTAAGACAGAAACTGTTTAAATTTAAATCCTAAAATTAAAATCAAATAATTTGCCTTTTCCAAGAGACCTGTAATTCAGATTTTGTCATGCACACCTAACAAAAAATATCTCAGTGCAATTTAAGGGAGAAAGGAAAAGCTAAATAACAGGACTATATTGCTAATAAAATTATAGTTAGTAGTTGAAACAATAGACTGTAACACTTATATGCAGGATAATGCAGTCAGGCACAGTGGTGCACACTTGAAATCCCAGTACTTGGGAGGCTGAGGCAGGAGGGTTGCAGGTTCGAGGCCAGCAGCATAGAGAAGCAACCATTTCAAAATATAAAATATGGCTGGGGATGTAGCTCAGAGGTAGAATGCCTCTAGTTCAAACCTTAGTACTGCAAGAGAAAAAAAGAAAGAAAGAGGCCTTTAAAATAGTACAGGGATTATGAAAGAGATCTAAATATGTTCTGTGATCTGTTGTAACACAACTAAATAGAAGGGAGAAATTGCCCTTGAAAAGTGAAAAAATGATAAAGCAAAATTAATATGTATATAAAAAGAATATTTAACCTTTTCTCAAATAGAATAGTTTACACGTTGATCAGATAGCAGTGTTTAGTGAAAATGGCAGCATGAGGATCCAAAAAGATCTCTTAGCTTCTGTACACTACAAAAGGACATCTCTTACCCCCTCCTATCCTAAGCCTAGATCCCATAGGTTTCCTTGGATTTCATAGAGGAATGGAATGGGTCTAACATTTGGTGCTTACCTGCCAAACATTACTTCTGCATCTGAATGGACTAAAAAGAGCTGAAAATAATGCTTAGAGCTTGACAATTCCCTTTTAGTACTTTTTTTTTTTTTTTTTGCGGTACTAGGGATTGAACTCAGGGGCATTCTACCTCTGAGCTATACCCCCAGCCCTATTTTTTATTCTTTATTTTGAAACAGGGTCTCACTAAGTTGCAGAGTGCCTCACTAGGTAGCTGAGGCTGGCCACGAACCCAGATCCTCCCGTCTCAGCCTCCCGAATGCTGGGATTATAAGCGTACGCCACCATGCCAGACTCTTTTAGTACATTTTAAAGGACAGAAATTGTACAAACCATGTTCTTTAACTCCAAAATCATAAAACTAAAAACTCACAATCACCTGGAAAATACTTAAATACTTTTAAAGCCTTTTTTTTTTTCTTTTTTTGCGGTATTGGATATTGAACCCTGCAGCATTGTACTTCTGAGTTTCACCCCTAGCCCTATTTTTTATTCTTTATTTTGAAATGAGGGTCTCACTAAGTTGCAGAGGGCCTCACTTAGTAGCTGAGGCTGGTCATGAATCTGCAATCCTCCTGTCTCAGCCTCCCAAGTACTGAGGTTACAGTCATGTACTACCACACCCAACAGAGCCTTTGCATTTGCCCAGTTGGGCATATTGGCACACACTTGGGAGGCTGAGACTGGAGAATCATAGGTTTGAGGACAGCCTCAGCAAATAGTGAGACTAGTCAACCTAGAGAGACCCTATTCCTAAATAGCTCTTTGCCAAAAAATTCAATAAGATAGTATGAAAAATGGCAAAAAAATAATGATGTGTTTAAAGCTATTCTGAAAACAAACTTTATAACTTTATTAGAAAAGAAAAGTGAATTATTATATCAAAGTCAATCAGTAAACTGAACTTGAGAAGGATGGAGGGGAAGGGACTAGGGCAGGAATTGGGGAAGGGTTAAATGAGAAATATGTGCATGTATGCCTCTACCAGCTTGTACCTAACAAAGATGTATGATTACAATGCACCAATTAAAAAAAAGAAAAGTGAATTAAAACATGCAATGTGAGAAAAAAAGTAACATGATAAAGGTAAGACTCTAAATTTGTTTGAAAGTAGTAAATAAATAGTAAATAGGCAACTTCCTGGCAAATGTATTTTTTTAAAAAAATAAAATACTAAAGATAATGAAAAAATACAAATGAAGTTATTAATTTTGTATTTTTTTGTTTTGAAACAGGGTCTCACTAATTTGCTGAGGCTGGTCTTGAACCTGCAGTCCTCCTCTCAACCTCCCAAGCACTAAGATTACAGGTGTGTGCTACCATGCCTGGCTATCACTTTATCATTCTTTCAAACTTTTTTTTTTAATTGGTGCATTGTAATCATACATTTTTGTGAGGTACAAGCTTATAAAGGCATACATGCACACAGGTCTCATTTAACCCTTCCCCAATCCCACCCCTCTCCCTTCCCTTACCCCTTATTCTTTCAGATTTTTGAGAAGCACATTGTCCCTGTGATATACAACTTTTTTTAATGTACACATAAAGAGGTGAGCATACACATTTCATTTTCTACAATTAATATTACACTGACTCCAAAACTAAAATCAAAGCTATAGATTCTTATTTCACCTATGAATATGAATATGGATATAGACAAATCTAAATAAACTAATAGAAAGTACAAATAATGTGTTCAAAAGACAATTCACCATTGCCAAGTAGTTTTTATCTTTTGATGAAAGAGCAGTTCCAATTAGGAGAAAAAAAACTATTAATAATATACATATCATAGGATCATGATGAGATCTGTTTGCCCAGATTGATTACTTGTCCCTTCTTGTGATCATGTAAATGTCATGAATCATTTAAATTATGTATAGCTAGCCGGGCATGGTGGCGCACGCTTGTAATCCCAGCATTCGGGAGGCTGAGATCAGAGGATCTGGGTTTGTGGCCAGCCTCAGCTACCTAGTGAGGCACTCCGCAACTTAGTGAGACTCGGTTTCAAAATAAAGAATAAAAAATAGGGCTGGGGGTATATCTCGGACATAGAATGCCCCTGAGTTCAATCCCTAGTACCGCAAAAAAAAAAAAAAAAAAAAAATATGCATAGCTTACTTAAAATAGTTTCTAGAAGGAGGGATAGGATTAGCCTGATTTGTTTAAATGAATCTATGTCTAACCCTCACCTCCAATTACACGGCAGCTCTATTACGAGGAAGGAATAAAAGGGATATTGGTGACACAATCATAATATCTAAAACTACTTCTTTGATGGCTAAATTTATTTATAATTAATTTGTGAGGCACTGACTAGTTGTTTTGCATACATTGAGGTAAGTAGTATTTTATTTACTTTTTGCGATGCTAGGGATCAAACCTAGGGCTTTGCACATGCAAGTGCTCTAACTCTGAATTACAATTCTAGCTCTAAGTACTATTTTTCAAACAAGAAGCTGAGGTAGAGATGAAGTAACTTTTTCCCAAGGTCACACAGGCCAGCAAATGGGCAAGCTGAGCTTCAGAGACAGGCCAACTTAATGTTCATACTCTTAACCACTACTAGTGACTAGTGGCTATAACAAAGATTACAGAAACTACCACATACACACTAACTGAATATTATGCAATAACAAATCCCTCCAAAACTATGGTATAACATGGAAATAATGCTTACAATTACTTACTTAATGAAAGTTGGCAAGATACCAAATTGCATGTAGTACAGTTTATACTATTTTTAGAATGAGTATGAAAAGAAGCCATGTGGATATTTTTCACTGTTGTGTTTATATATATATACATATATATATAATCATATATATAATCATATGTATATAATCATATATATATAATCATATATATATTAAAATCATAAGTACACTGTTATCCCTACTAGATTGTAAGATTTTTGTGAGCAAAGACTATGTTTTCTTTCTGTAACCTTAAACCCAACGATTCACCTTACACATAAACGTAACAAAATAAATCTTTATTCATTTGGATTACAACATAATGGATTCCTATATATGTCTCCTACTGTAGGAACTCTGTAAACAAGTCTATGTGCTCTCTATGTACCCTCGTATTTGTTTAGATGTCATCTTTTCAAACTGAGGTTACTTATTAGGCTCTTTTTTAAAAATTCTACTAACTTATTTCAATTTTATGTTTTTGTTTTGTGCAATCCCATTAGTGCCTAATTCACAGTCCATGTACAAATATCGATTTTTAAATAAAAGGGAATATTTGTTACTCTTACCATATCACTACTGTTCTAAGTATACTGTAAAATATTTTTCCATTTAACCAGCTAAAGTAGTTCTATGAAATTATACTGTGAAGCATAGGGAGGTTACTTCTGCCAGGACACATAGCCAGTAACAGAGCTAGGATTCACACTCAGGAAATAAGATGCATGGCTTTTCTTAAACTCACATGGTTTGAGTCAACCACTGTTTTGCTTTTGTTTTAAAACAAGGCATTAAAATAATTATCCTATAAATAGGACATGTGATGGAGAGATCATTTTATTTTACTGTATGACCTCTTGAGATAGTGAGGTAGAAGGAAAAGTAATCAGAAAGAAAGTGAAAGCCAGAGAAAAGGAGGATGGAGGGCAGGATGGGGAGGATGAGTCCGTGGCTTTGGGGGCAAAGTGTTGGTTCCTTTTTCACACTGGCTGTACAAGTTATTTTCTATAAAATATTGAATGCCTATGTATAGGGTACCAAGGACATGATAATAAAAAGAAGAAAAAAGAGAATCATTTCCTTGCTTTATGTAGCTTACTCTAATTATAATATAGTTTGAAGAAATAGCATAGGTTGTGGTGGGGGGCAGCTGTCACTTTGAGTAAAGCAGGATACCTCCAAAACCTGTCAATTGTAAAGGATTCACCAAAGAATTCCCCTTTTATTATCATCCTTAATTTGTGTACCATTCATTCTCTTGCAAAAGTTATGGTATAATTTACAAATCTTTAAGAATAAGATCTGGCAAATTTTGACAAATGCAAACACTTGTGTAACCAATTATTTCATTGTTCTCTGTGTTTCTCCTTATCTTGCAAGCAAAGGCACTAGCTGGCTTTTCTTTCTTTCTTTCTTTCTTTTTCTTTTTCTTTTTTTGGTGATACTGGAAATGGATCCCAGGGGCATTCTACCTCTGAGCTATACCTCTATACCTATTTTATTCCTTTATGTTGAAATAGGGTCTCACTAAGTTGCAGATGGCCTCACTGAGTTGCTGAGGCTGGCTGCAAACCTGCTATCCTCCTATCTTAGCCTCCCAAGTACTGGCATTACAAGCATGGGTCGTCATGCCCAGCTACTGGCTAGCTTTTCAAGGATGTTTATATAGTGAACAAAAAGATATGTTTAGTGTCCAGAATAATAAAGATAATTTATCCTTCTAGGGCAAAGGGCAAGCAGACTCACTGCTTATAAAAGGTTTAGGTCTCCTAAGCTTGGTGTTCTTCAGTTCTGACATAAACTTGCTATGTATACAGCATCTGCCTGGGCTCCTCTTCATCACCCCTGTAAGACTGAGGGAACAAGAGGAACTGATGTAAACATGAAGTTCATGCTTTTTATTGTGCTGTAATAAAGTCCTTTGTCTCTGACACAGAAGTTTTGTGTCTTCTGCCAGCATCCATGAAACATTGACACACTAACTTATTATCTTGCAAGTAGGGTAAAATCTGAGACTCTTCACATTCTGGACAACCACACCCCTTGAAGATAGATTGTTTCCAGTGGAGTAACAAGTTCCCTCATGCCTTCTTGCCTTTTCTAGAATATCACATGCATGGAATCACATTATTTATTCTTTTGTGTTTATCTACTTTCAATCAGCATAAGGTCAACAAGATTCATACATGCAGTTTTATCAGTAGTTTATTGTTTTTCATGCCTGAGTATGTAGTCTTTTGCAACAGTGATCCTCAATTCATTTCTATTCCTCTGCTGATGGATAGTTAGTTGAGAAGGGAATGGGGTGGGAAATGAGGAAGGGTTAACTGAGACCTGTGTGCATGTATGCCTCTGCCAGCTTGTACCTCACAAAGATGAATGATTACACTACACCAATAAAATTAAAAAAATTTTTTTGCAAGTCTAAAGTTACTCAGTATTTTTGTCTCCCTAACAGGAAAATAATACTTCATATTATTTTCTATCTTCCACTTTATTGTCTATAAATTTAATATCAATTTTTCTTATAAAATATTTTAAAATAAATATTCAAATTGCCAAAACACTTTGTGTAACTGCGATTAACACTCCTAGTCAAAAAAAGGGAGTGTTAGAAGACATTAGCATTCACCTGTTCTGAGATACCATGGAGAAAATATTGCTTCCCCACTCTGGGAGAAAAGAATTACTCTGGATCAGACCTTGGTTGTGTCCACTGGAAGTTGGTCACCAGTTCATTGTTCTCCACTGTGCTGGGTTTCACCCTGAGAAGTTCCTAACATTTCTGACATCCCCCTTGGTCACTTCTCAAGAGGTCATTAGAGAATATCATCCTTTGGGTGCTGACAAACTTTGTCAGCTACTTCCTGAGTATAAAAAGTTGTCAATCCAGAGGTCTTTGTATATCTTAAAGCAGTTTCAGTTCCTTTTCAACCCAGCTGGTTGTGTGTTTGCCAGTACATCTCTCTCAAAAACAGATTTTTCTGTTTTTTTCTTCAGTGACCTCTATTAGAGAAAACCACATCCACAATTCTCTTTGAGGCATACCTCCTTCTAGACTTGATTATGGCAAACTACCACTCAGGCCTTTGAGGGATCCTGTCCTCAAGCTTTTTGGAAACCACTTTGTCCATCTGAGAGAATAAACCAAGCACCACCTTAATTCTTTCAATATTATAGCCATTCCCTTAATTTAATATTGTCTCTCAGGCTGAATTTAAGACACTTTTACTGGCTTGAGAATCAAGAGTTTTCTTTCCAATGGAGCAAGTTCTGGCCTCTCCACCTCTAAATTCTGCTTTCAAGTTGGTGAGTTTTTTTTTTTTTTTTTCCTGAATGTCTCTGTTATAGCATCTTATCAAATAGAAGCAAAAGCAACTAGCTTATACCTTCATCTGTACTATCCTACTGTTTTCCATGTTACCATAGGCAATGGTTTTACAAATACACGGTGCCATTTGTCAGTTTGCATAATTGTTTACTCATCAACCTGCTGTATAAGCTAATACTCCAGATTGTGGTTACAGCAGCATCCTCATATTAGGTGCTAATTTCTATATCAATTTGCTATTGATGCATAACAAACAATCACAAAGTCTCAGTGGCCTGTAAGCTTTTAAGTTTGCTAATTAGCTTTTAATTGCTGGGTATGCAGGTCAGCCAGGGCAGGTTCAGGCTGCAGTTCCTGAAGGAGCTCTGCGTTATGCCTCAGGCCTGTGGTCAGGTAGGACAATTCTGCCCCATTTGTTCTTTCTGGGGCCTGAAGCAGCCTGGGTCTTTCAAAGGAGGTGACAGTTCTACTGACCTTGTGAGTGACCCAAAGGGCCAGCTGGGCAGAGAACTGGAGAAGAATGCACTGCTACCATGCCCCTGAGGTGAGTTCCAGAAAGAGGGAAGAAGCCTATGCCTGGAGAAAGGAGAGAAGGAGTGAGTGGGGGAGGCAGGACCAGGAAGCTGCTGGTTAAGATATGATGTTTTAACATCTCCTGGCACTTAAGTATGCCTAAATTTAGTACAGTATAAAGAGTTTTTTTTAAAGGATGGGCACAAATATTCCAATTCAGTACATTTTAAAAATAGGTAGATTATATAAAAGAAAAATTGAAAATTAGATTATTAAATAAATATGTGTATAAATTAAACTAAAATGTGTCTATTAAATGTTAATTATTTGATCACAGCCTAGTTATCCCATTCGCTTTATTCTTTATCCCGCTTTTATCTTTTTCTTTGTCATTTGATTTGTTATCAAAGAAAATTTATTGTGGAGAATTTCAAATATGTAAGAAGTACACTGAATAGTGTAAAGATCTCTATGAATGCTTTTCTAATTATTAATCACAGCAAATCTTGTTTTATTTATGCCAAGGGTTGGAAAACTACAACTCCTACACCAAATCCAGCCTGTGTCCTGCTTTTGTAGATAAAAGTTTTGTTGAACACAGCCTGCTTTTCTGCTATAGTAGTAGAGTTGAGAAGTCACAATAGCAATTGTATGATCTGCAAAGCCTAAAATATGTAAAGTCCTTTACAGAAAAATCTTGCTGATTTCTGGATTATGTCTCACCCACTTATCCCAGGAAAAACCTCTCACATTCCATTTTTCTTTTGTG
Organism: Graphiurus murinus; assembly: GCA_004027655.1. Taxonomy (NCBI): domain Eukaryota; kingdom Metazoa; phylum Chordata; class Mammalia; order Rodentia; family Gliridae; genus Graphiurus; species Graphiurus murinus. The sequence continues at coordinate 2,753 of PVLC010044618.1, read as the reverse complement.
GTATTGGGGATTGAACCAGAGACATTCTACCTCTGAGCTCTACCTGCAGCCCTATTTTATTTTTTATTTTGAAACAGAGACACATAACGTTGCTAAGTCTGGCCTCAAACCTGTGATCCTCCTGTCTCAGCCTCCTAAGTACTGGGATTACAGGTGTGCACCACTGCACCTGACTCTCACATTGTGTTTTAAAACTTCAGATCCAGAAATGATGGTGTACACTTATACTCTAGCTAGTTGGGAAACAGAGGCAGGAGGATCATAAGTTCCATGCCAACCTGAACAATTTAGTGAGGCTCTGTCTCAAAATAAATTTTAAAAATGTTAAAAGGGCTGGGATATAGCTCACTGGTAGAGCACCCCTGAGCTCAATTTCAGTACTACAAAAACAGTAACTAAATAAATGCTCTTCAATTTAGTTTTAAAAGATAATGACTGAAAATAATATCACTCTTAAATCATCAGTAATTCATTAGTTTTTTTTCTGTGAAACTCCAACTGAAAAGGAGCAAGTGGAAATATTTAATTTTTTTTTCTACCTAACTCATTATTCATGTCCAGCCATACTCTGCAGCCCATTGTTTCACCTTTCAAGGAGCTTCATATTTCCCTTATTTTCATTAGTGGTTTATTCGCAGTAATTTTAACAACTACTATTTTATCTGTAGATGACCTCCCAAAATAAAAAATATGATAAATTTAATAAAGCATGTAAGAAAGTTAATAAGCAATAATAGCACAGTCACTAGATTTTTGTACTATTTTAATTTGAAATCTATTGGATCCTATGAAAAATAGAGCATATAAAAGCAATCTCAAGCCGGACTTGGTGGCACATGCTTGTAATCCCAGTACTTGGGAGGCTGAGACAGGAGGATTGTAGGTTCCTGGCCAGCCTCAGCTACTTAGTGAGGCTCTCTACAACTTAGTGAGACCCCATTTCAAAATACAGGATAAAAAATAGGACTAGGGGTATAGCTCAGATATAGAATGCTCCTGGGTTCAACCCCCAGTTCTGCAAACAAACAAACAAACAACAAAAAAAACAAAGGCAATCTCAATTGTTTTGTGTGTGGGTGTGTGGCACTAGTGATTGAGTGCAGGACCTCACACATGCTAAGCAAGTGTTCTGCCACTGTGCTACATTTCCAGAGTTTATTTATTTAGACAAGGACTTGCTAAGTTGCTGAAGCTGGCCTCTAACTCGTATCCTACTGCCTTAGTCTCTTAGGCATGTGTCCATTGCACCCAGTGCAATCTCACTTTTTTTTTTTTTTTGAGGTACTGGAGATTGAACCTATGGGCATTCTACACCCCCAGCCCTATTTTTTATTCTTTATTTTGAAACCGAGTCTCACTAAGTTGCAGAGGGCCTCACTAAGAAGCTGAAGTTGGCGGCGAATTCGGATCCTCTGGTCTCAGCCTCCCAAGTACTGGGATTACAGGAATGTGCCATCATGCCCGACTGCAATGTCACATTTTTAAAAGGCTAAAAATTATACTGGATATGGTAGCACATGCCTGTAATCTCAGTATTTGGGAGGCTGAGATAGGAAGATTGCAGGTTTGAAGCCAGGCTCAGTAGTTTAGTGAGTTCCTATTTCCAAATGAAAAATAAAATAGTGCTAGAGGTGTAACTCAGAGATAGAATGCCCCTGGATTCAATCTCCAGCACCAGAATAAAACAAATAGTTAAAAATAAATAAATAGTTAGTAGTGGCTAGCCATGTGACACATGCCTGTAATCCCAGTACTTGGGAAGCTGAGACAGGAAGACTACAGGTTCGAGAATAGCCTCAGCAACATACAGTTAGACTCTTAGCAACCTAATGAGACCCTGGTTGAAAATAAAAAATAGAATAGGGCTGAGGATGTAGCTTGGAGGTAGAATTCCTCTGGGTTCAATTCCCAGTACCTTTTCCCCCCCAAAAAAGGTTATAGTATTAATTTTTACCACATTAGGTTTTCTCTCAAGATCACAATATTTGCTTTGGGGATATTTTAATAGTTATGTGATTGTTAGTATTCTAAATAATAACTTTTTTTTTTTTTTGTAGTGCTGGGGACTGTACCCAGGACTTGGTGCATGCTAGGCTTGCGTTCCACCACTGAGCCATACCCTTCCCTAAATATTAACATTTTTATATTAAAGTGATTCTTTATAGTTTACATGGCAGTTTTACTAGAGCTATCTCATTTCATATTTACAACAATCTAGTGAGGTAGAGATTATTTTCTCACCAAATGATTTTACTGAGACACAACCCGGGTTGCTCAAAGTCCACCACCCTATGCTGCTGAACTGGCAGTCACAAATCTTAACACAGGGTGATTTTAAACTGGTTGTATCACCATTTATATGCCTTGGTTATATAAATGTACTATACTATATAAAGTATTACTAACTTTACATTACTTCCTAGATATACTAAAGATACATATCTATGCGGTGAAGGTGTTGGAATGAAATCTGTACTTTGGAGTTTAAGATTTTAAGCATAGAATGTTGTAGCTTTCAAATTCAAAGAGCAAGAAACAATCCATTTTATAGCTTTTTTAAACTCATTAATTTTTCTCACATCCTATGATAGGTTGAGTGTACTTCTGGTTAATAGATGAAATAGAGTTCAGAGAAATGACCAATTCCAGGGTTAGGGCAGAGGAGGTAAAAGATAAGCCTGGAACATCTCATTGTGCTAAAAGTAAAGAAGTGCCCCCTAAAATGATGGTGAGAGGTCATGTCAAAAGGACAT
>PVLC010044617.1:0-12095 GCA_004027655.1 Graphiurus murinus | reverse complement strand
ACCAGGCATCCAGAGTTCCTGTAGCTCTCTTGGTACTGTTGACAGGGTGAGACGTTGGGAGGCTGGAGGGGGGGGGGCGAGCAGGTCTCAAGATTTATGGCCCTAAGGGTACTGTACTTCTATGGATAAATGAAGGAAACATCTAAGATAGGGAAAAAAAAGTTAGGACCAGAGAGATAATGGAAAAGGCTAGAACAAATTCCAAACCAAAGAATTGACAAATATGAAACATGAAGGTTTGGGAGGTGCTGTCAAGGCTGAGTTTGGTGTGATTGCAGGAAACATTGACTCTGAATATATACACTCAGTGATCTTTCACAACTGAAGAATTTTTCACATAAGTGAAAACTGAAGTCCTGTTCATTTTCTAGGAGATAAAATTATTTGATCCTTCTTGACCCTCAGAATTCATTTTTGGAGACTAACCCTTGACCAGCTAGTTCTTTATCATGAACCTGATACCTTGATACCAGTACTCTTTCCCTAACCCCAGCGGTATAGTTAAGACTCCCATTAGTGATTCCATATTAGTATCTCACCTCCCTAACATGAACATGAACATACACCTATTCAGAATCCAGATTTCCTGTAGTTTTGTGTACCCTGATTTTTCCAAACCACTCTATTATAGTGCCAGCCAAGAAGTACAATGGTAGTTTGTAACCTTATTTTTAATTAACTTACATTAATATTGGCCATTAACATTATATATGATTTCTAATTTTATATCAGCCTCCATCTTTCCAAATGAATTAAACTTTCCTCGAAGAACCATATCAATATTCCCTTTAAATCATAGTGCTTTTGCCAGAGTAGCTCTTTGATAAGATTTTAGGTTGAATGAATAGTATGTGTCCCTTTAGCAAGAAATTATTGTGCCTCTTCTACCCAGTGGTGTAGGAAGATCACTTTGAATAATATAAACAAGGTATCATAGAACTTGGTAATTATGTTATATAAGGACAATAGAGGAGATGTAATAGAAGTTGAATCCTGTGGAAGAGGGGTTTCTTCAGCTAAAGTGGTTAGAGGAGGTTTTCTGAAGAAGTGATCCCTGTACTGAGAAATGAAGGGCAAGAAAGAGAACTTGTGTACCAGGAGGATACACAGCAAGTATACAATTGCTGAGGTTGGAAACAGAAAGACATTGGGAACAGAAAGGCAATGACAAGTTTTACCAGATGCAACCTAAGAGGAAGGTGCAGGCAAGTCAGGCTCAGTTGCACAGTGTCCGAAGATTCAGCCACATATATAGGGACCAGTGTTAAATTGCAAGATGCAGTTCATAATAGAAATGTTGGATTCCTTTTCTTAGGAAAAAAGAAAAAATTGTATTTCAAAGTGCTAAAATATAACCCACTTTGATTTCTTTCTCATCTCTCTTTCAACCTGCTGCGGTGTTTTTTATTTGCTATTTAATGTCTCTCTCCCTCAAGCAGAGGAATATTTACTGTCCAAATAGTATGTGGGAATGGCCAGTGCCATGGTCCATCCTAAAACACGATGGGGTGTAAGTGCCTAAGCCCTCATCTTCCTAGGCTCCTGGTCCCCTCAGAGACTCAGCTGATGGCAATTCTGTTACTCAGCATGGCTATTAATGTTATCACTTTCAGTGGATACACCAGGTCACAGTGAAGTTAATGTCTTGACTAGTCAAACACAAAGAACTTGAAATATAATTGTCAAGGTATAATAAGTGCAAAATAATCCTGTCATTTACCCTTCTACTTATAGGAAATACTGCACTGATCCTAGATCTAAAGAAAGTCAAAAGAGAGCTGATGGACCTCTTCCCATTTTTTTCTATTTATTAAATTCCCAGTTAAATTCTAAGATTATTCTTTAAGCCAGAATTTTCTCATTTAATATTTAATGAGTACTCCTTTTGTGCCAGGCACATACCTGAATATATTAAATCCCAAACTGAAATTCAAACCACACTATAACTAAAACTTAGCTTCTTATACAGTACAGTTTTTTTGCCATGAGAGGTCCATATTCTCCACAAAAGAGGGCTTTTAAATTTAGCATTTAGTTAATGTTTCCAGCACGGTTATGTCCTTATCCTCCAAACCCTAAGGCAGAGGTATCATTAGTCCACATTTACAGATGAAGAAACCAAAGACCAGAACACTCAGGTAATTGCTGGAGTTGCACAGTAGGGGACCAAGCTTTCAACTCAAGCTTGTCTCCTGTTAAGACTGAGTTTTTTCCATTAATACAATTCACTCTTCCTCTCCTTCAGTGAATTTCCATGCCTCTTATGTCCTCTTATGTCCATTCAAAAGTACACGAGTACTCAAAAATTCAACAACTCTAAAGTACCCATTAAAAAAATCTATCTTGTTTGTATTATTTAATTTTAGAAGAGCTGTATTTAAAATTGTTTGCAATGGCTACAAGAAATTTTGAATATGCTATTAATAAACAGCAACACTTGTACATGGCATTGGCTACAAATGTGAACCAAAAACACTTCACTGAAATATTCAAAATTAAGTGTTGGGTTATTCAAAGTAAGAAGTCTGTGACTTGATATTATTAAATATCTTATTTGCAAGGTCCACATCTTCCAAAGCTCTGTTGTACGTATGTGTTTTGAACAGTCTATAGATCAAGGCAGTGATTTTCTGAATACATCAAAAGTCTCATAGCATTTCCAAGGATCTGCTGATTAACCCAGTAGGATATTAATTATGAACACATCTGCCATTCTTACTTTTTGTTCTTTTTCTTTAAATAGGAATGGAGTAATTCAGACCTGTGGGTATGATTAGGTGTAGCTAGCAGTGCATGATGAGCTAGATTTAGATAAATTTATGAAGCATCAGATATAATGAAGCCGTTTACTAGAAAACACAACTTGTACTAGAGATTGAAATACTTAAAGTCAGATAAAGTTGTTTTTTTATATATAAAAAGCTGAACCTTAAATGGAATAGCAGATGAGGATGAGGCTGGCAAATAGGAAAGAATAGATAGCTTCATTGTTTCTCAAGAACAAAAGTATTTATAGTTCCTCACTTTATGACTCATCACATTGCTGTAAAATATTTGGGATATTACTCATTATTACAAAAAAAGGGCACAGAATAGTTGTTAGGGCAAAGGACAAGGTGAACACACTGACATTCTACATGTGACATTCTCATTTATAAGTTGGAAAATTTATCCAATTTTTGGCTGCTTTTCTTTCTCTGCAAACAAAAACTAATAATAAGTATACTATAACATTTAAAGCAAGTGATAGCTGGGCCAGGAGGTGCATGCCTGTGATTATAGTATTTTGGAGACCGAGACAGAGGGAGTGCACTTTTGAGGCCAATGACTGGTAGGATAGGGAGACCCTGCTTCAAAATAGAAAGAAAAAGAAGGAAGGAAGGAAGGAAGGAAGGAAGGAAGGAAGGAAGGAAGGAAGGAAGGAAGGAAGGAAGGAAGGAAGGAAGGAAGGAAGGAAGGAAGGAAAGAAAAGAAGGACAAGTTGGGAGTATAGTTCAAAGGCAGAATGCCCCTGAGACTAATCCCCAGTATGATAGATAGATAGATAGATAGATAGATAGATAGATAGATAGATAGGTAGATAGATAGATAGATATACACATATGTACATACATACAGAAAGTGATAATCCATGTGCCTCAAATCTAAAACTATCAAAACAAGCAAATTTAAAACAAAGCATATGGAGTATAAGAAACAGCACATTACAATAAACTCCCCTTAAATTTGTTCAACAATGTGAGTTTGGGACTAGTATGAAGACCTGTGTTTTGGGAAACAGAGAAATTATTCAAAGGTAATTTTGCTTAATGATTTCTTCTCTTTTCAGCTAAGAGGAGCATAAAAAGGAAACAAAACCAAAAATAAAGAAAATAATGATAATGTATGAGAAGACTGAGAAACCAAAAGCATTTTATTTCTTTTCATTTTTCTCTCACTTTTTTTTTTGGATAGGTAATTTTAAGTCATAACAGTTGGAAGAAGTTGATTTTATAGCTTTTTTATGATCTTTTGCACTAAATACAAGACTACAAAATGAAATTAACTTCACACAATATTAATTCTCTTAAAGAAAATGCCAATTAATAATCAGTTGCCCTAGTTGAAACAATTTCAAGAATAGAGAGAGGGAAGACAAAAAATGACAAACTGCTACTAACTTCCCAAGAACAATTTTAATATCATGTCTCAGAGACAATACAATTTATTTTTTCTTCATAATTTATTTTTGCCTATAATTGGTATTGCATTTGGTAAATTATATTTCTAGGATTTTACCATTAAGTTCTTTGTCTCCAGAAAGATGATAGTTGGCTAAGTTCGTAGGCTTTTATATTTAGTGTAAGGTTACACTTAAATTAATATAGTAAAGAAGTAAAAATACTGGAAGTAATTCACTCTGAATTATTATTAGATGGCTTCTATGAGATTAGCATTATTTTAAGGATGTATACTATATTAAAATGTATAATATAAGTATAGTTGGTTGCCTCCAAGATGTGATTGCTGGGTAATAGTTATATCTCTAGGAATCTCAATCCTACTTATTATAAGGAAATCTGAAGAAAGTAAATCCCCATTTCAATTTATCAAAAAACTGTTGAAGCATTCTGGAGTGGCTGAAGCTAAGAGTTCTAGAGTAAGTTTGTGTGTATTGGGAGATGGGGTTTTCAATCCTGAAACTCTTGAATTGTGGGGCTAGGTTATTTTTTGTTGTGGGATTATACTGTGTATAGTAGAATGTTAAGCATAGGACAATGCCTATGCTTAACACACTAGATGCCAGTAGTACAAATACTGTCGTCCATCCCTCCACCCCAACCACAAAAACAAATGTATCCAGACATTGAAAATGCTCCCTACAGGGCACTGAAAACCAGGGATGTAGATGATTCCTATATTTCTCTCAGTACCTTTGTCTCTTCCAAACTTTGTATCAGGACAAATGTTTGACCTTTAACTTATGATACTATAAACATTTTGAGTTAATAAAGTTGCTTATTGCCAAGATTGAATTAAGGTTATGGCCTTTTAATCCAAGCCTATCAGCTTCAAGATAGCCCCTGTAAAACTGAGAAAGAAAAAGGCCTTAAGAGTAAAGACACTTAGCAGGTTAGAGGACAAAGTCCAAAAAAGAACTTGGGATAGACTTTTAGGATATGAAACTTACTGGAAATATATAGATTAGAAAACCTATTAAGTTTGTAAAGCAACTATATTGCCAACTACTCCCCCCCCCACACACACACACACAAAACAGCAATATGCATGACTGATTGGGGGGAAAAAAAGCATCTGTCTGCTCAATACTTAAAACAACTCTTTGGCCCCCAGCCTTCCAAGAGCAGGAAGTGAGCTGAGGAAAGGTGCTATAGTTAAAGAGGACACATTCCTCAACATGCACTTCACTTGGGACCACTGAGAACAGTAGACAGAGGAATAGAGCAGAATCATGACCTAATTAAGGAAACTTCCAACCACTCCCTGCCCATCCACCTCACCCCCTCAAAATAGGGTCTTTCACCTTATCTATGCAACTGTACTTCAGATTTTGTGTGAACCAAGGACTGTGAATTGTTTCCAATTCTTTCTCTTTCCTAATTAAAGTATTCCATTGTTGTGTCTGGGGTGGAGGACAGATAAAATTTGTTTTTCAAGTTCATAGGATGCTGGAAAAATTGAAGACCCAGTTGGACCTAATTCAAAGACTCTCATGAGTCCAGAAGTTCTAGATTTCAGGTTGTATTCAGTGATTGAACAAATTCAGGTTATTTCCCTAAGGAGGGGCTGAGTTTGTTCTATAAAATTAGGTAAATCACATAATCTGTCACTGGAAGGTTGGACTATTACAGAAATACTTAACTATAAAATATCTATATGATCCTCTACATTTCCTAATCTCCCTTACAATTAGAACTCTCCAACTCATTCTGGCCTCCTAAAGAGTAAGCAGAAGTGATATGAATCACTTCTAGCTGAGACAGTTTCAAGTTCAGTGACTCTTCCAAAATTATCTTTTTTCTCTTTGGTGGTCCCCCAGGAAGCTGTGTGTGAGATGGTGGAGGCAAAAAAAAAAAAAAAAGGAATGAACCAGGATCCAGCATCTCTGAGTCATTGCTTGTAGAATCTTTTCTGCCCTTCACCAGGTTTCCTCATACTAAGCTACTGAAATCATAGGGTATATTTGTTTTTGCAGCATAGACTATCTATCCTAATACAGTTCTCTAACCAGGACTTCCACTATCATCACATGATGGAGCTAGAAAATATACCACTGCCAGCAGGCTTAGCTGCAACAAGAGCAGACTACTGATGAGGATGCATTCAGGGGTTCATACTGATATCAGTAGAGTGTGTGTTGCAAATATATATTTTTAAAAATGATCTGGGGGTAAAGACTCAGAAGACCCTATGTCTGTTTCACTTTCAGAAATGTGAAATGAGAGTCATATTCTAGCACTAATCGAGCTTTAATTTTTGTTATGGCACTAGTTAAAATTCAGTTTCTGTTTACCTTTGAGTTAACTGAATTACTATTAATTTCTAAGCTATTTGATGGAAAATGATAATATAAAATAAAATTAAAGAGAGAGATGAATTGTTATACTGACATAGCATAGGCTAATATATACTATACTAAGGGATCTTTCTGCTTCAGCTCTTTCCTTGTCTTTCTTCTTCACCTTCATCATATCTATTCGAAAATTATCCCCCTTTTAAGAACACCATAATTCATATGAATTTAAAGGCCAACTACCCCCACTATTCTTATGTCAACAGCAGCAAATAAGACATAATCTTAAGCAAATTTTACTTCTGGGTCCTGGCTATCTGGGCCTTGCATATCAGTGTCCCAATCCTTCCCCACTATTGATTGCTTAGTTCCTCTGCCATTATAATAGCACAGGGCATCAACTCAATTCAGCCCAATCAGGAGCTGTGCAGAAAATGTCTCTTCATGAATAATTTATTAAATTGATTTAAGCAAAATTCCAGAGAGACTCCAATTCCCATCTTGGTTTCTGCATATATGCCAACTTTTGTAAACATAGCTACATATCATCCACATTGATAGAGATATAAAATCAACTCTTAAGGTGAGTCATACACTCTGTGGATCAAGGCAAAATATCACACCTCACTTTACCCAGTAGCAGATCATAGAACATTGATTCTTAAGAAAACAAATATGTGTCTAAGCAGGAGCGTGGAAATATCAGTGACTCTCCATTTAACTATGCCTTGACTTACATTCTAAAAATCTCCTATGCAAACGAATGGTTCCGTTTCACCTATGCAAGTCATGGCTGAAGCGTAGGGTTTTGAATATTGCACACTTGTTCTCCTCTCTAGTAATAGATCTACCAAACTGTGATAAAACCAATTTAATAAGAGAAAATATGAAATGCATGTATATACTTATACGATTATAAAACACTCAATGTGATACACATCTCTGCACATTTAATTCATGAAAAAACAAATGGAATCAAGACAACGAAACATGGCTATAGTATTCTAATTCTCATATGCCTTTCCTTGGTGGCCTTCTGTTCTGGTTGGTTTGATCTAAGGAGGTTCCTAAGACATGGGACTTAATAGCAAAGTCCTTTCAAATTGCTGTATCCTTCACAGGTATTAATATGCTAACCTTAGTTCCTGACAAGTTCTAGCATATAGAGCTAGAGATTGCTTTTTATTTCCATAAATCATATAAACTAGAGGTGATATGCTCCTTAAAAATCTAGACATTCATAATGAGTCTCAGCAGATTTAACTCCCCTTTTCCAACAGTCTTGAGCAATATGACAGTCAGGAACTAGTTTTGAGGAATTAACTCCTCTCTGGTAATTCTAATGCATTGGCTGGAAGATATCCTCTGTTTCCTTATCTTGTGCTTTCTGTCCCAACTCAAATCACAAAATGAGAGAAAAACTGTAGTAGGGCAGGAGACTTTCTAAACCTCAGATGGAGATAGATTCTTCTCTCAGCTGAGCATTCCATTTATACATCTTGGCAGTAGTCATTAGCAGTGAGAAACCTAAAGAGACAACAAAGGAAAATGTACAAGTCTTTTTCAGGAGCTTCTAAAGTGTTGAAAAGTGTTTCTATTTAAAAGCTCCTGACAATGATTGGCAGGATCTGAGAAAACCTCACAAGCTGAGCCCCACCCTCTGAAAAGGAGTGCCAGGAGAACAGTAAATGACTAACACCTAATACATTCTTACCACAATTGGGGGATTATGACTTAATTGCCACTCCCTGGCCCCTCTCAAATGCCACAAGAAGAAGGTGAACAAAGCACAGATTGATTCAGAACATCCTGCAAGGGCTGCCCAACTTCAAAGAAGAGGCGAAGTCCAACATTTTGTGATAAACTGACACAATAAAAACAAGGAGAAACTTGTATTGATTGATTGAGTGATTACTAACAGGCCCATTAGACTAGTGTCTTCCCAAGAATCTGACATTTGAAATAAAAAAAAAAGGACAGGCCTAATTTTAAATTTTGCAATTAGGAGATTTAACTTAAAAGCGAGGGAGGACAGAGGTGTATATATCTCAACCCAATTTAGAGCAGACAGAAAAATAGACAGAAAGGAAATTATAGAGTCAGGTTAGAATAGACAGAATGAAATCCATTAACTTTGATGTAATAGATGTTTAGAATTTTAATGGCCCATGTAGCAAAATTTGAGGCTACTGACAGTGGGAGTATTTAAACACCACCTTTTAAATTTCCTTTGTTCTTCACAAATGTCTACTAAATTATAAATATAAGTAACCATGAAGAAGTTAAACCAAACTTTTACCAGCCAACTAATTGCATATAAGGCTCCAAACAAATTTGTTTATGCTTTAGTGAGTTCTGGAGTTGGTAGCTGTGATTCCTTAAGGAATTGCCTTGAAAGTTAGATAATTCTAAGTAGAGAAAGTTGATGGTCATCATCATCATTGCCGGGAGAGGGAAACAAAAAATGGGTCTTTGACATTTATCATCAAAAGCAGAACATAAATGTGTGAATCATTTATCCTTATCCATCTTTCTGTAGTAATCAAGAAAGATGCCGTTCTGACTCATTTGTTTGTCAACCAGGCAATAGTATGTAATCCAAACTAAAAAAGAAATTACTTGGAAAAAAAAAAAAAGAGACTCCAAGAAGAGGAATAGCACGCATATGCTCAAACTGCTAGATTTCAAATGATATAAGATGTAATATCTAATCACATATGTAGAAAGAGACCATCTCTTTTTGGAGGTGGAGGGATTATATTTGGGCACTAGGTTAGTAAAAGGATTTTAGAAAGCTATTTAAAGAAATAAAGGGATGGAATATAAACTCCATTTTGAGTCAGATCTTTCTATTCAAACAGCAATCCTCCAGGAGAGAAAGATGTCCATTAGATTCTGCCCAATGATAACAGGGTCACCAGTTCTACTGAACACTTGACTTTGAAAAATATTCAGTAACAGATCAGCATTTTAGACTCATTGTGTACATGTGAACAATCAAAACAGCCTCCAGCTACCGTTGTGTAACTTCTTTACTCATTATTGCACAGCAGGTGATATTTGTTTTTGTTTCAATTTTTGCTTTCTAACCTGAACCACAGGCCAGATTCTCCTCCTCTGTAACTCTGCAAGGATTCTTTTGGTTTGTACTTTTTGTGTAATTATCTTTAGCATTTTAAATACAGTTAATTGTTCTGGGTTTCAATATATTCTTGACTTTGAATTACAGACTCTCCCTGCACTGAGGCTCTTGACTTAAAGGATAGTTTTATCAGCAGAGAAATCTAGGGATAATATTGGTTTGTATCTGTAATAACAAGGTTTGTATATTTTTTTCAGTACTAGAGATTGAACCAAGGGACAATCTACCTCTGAACTACACCCCCAGCCCTATTTTACATTCTTTATTTTGAAACAGGATCTCACTAAGTTGTGGAGGGCCTCACCAAGTAGCCGAGGCTGGCCTCAAAACTGCGATTCTCCTGTCTCAACCTCCCAAGTACTGGGATTATAAGTGTGTGCCACCATGCCCAGCTGTATTTCTTAAATTGTATGTGTGTGATATTCAAGGATGAATTCTATAATTTTGCAATTCAAATTGGATTGCATTGTTCATTTGTTGACTCATCATCTAGGTTAGGGTAGGATAATTATAATACTTCATTGATATCATCTCAAAAACAATTTAACAAAGATAAATGATCAGATTCTTTGTAGTCTGAGATTTCTTAAAAATAAGCCCGGGATTCTGCATTAGCCAAATTACAATAACCCAACCTCTTGTCAAAGAAATATGATTTTTGAAGTAAATATAAATTCACTTTAAATTCATCATATTTTTTATTTTACATTGTGCTTTTTTTTTTTTTTTTCTGTTCTGGGTGTTTTATGTAATACCTGCAGGGGTATGTGGCCATGTGCTCTGGGAGAGCTGGGAAACCTTGATATGACCTTCTTTGAGAAACGATCACATACACTATGAATAGTTTTAATATTTCAGACCATTACTTTTTTCAGTTCCCTTTGATGATTCATACTAAGCATAGAGAACCGGAAGGTATGTTTTCCTACAGAGCCATAAAAATAGCCAAAATATATTTCTCTTTTTGCCACACATTTTCAGCATGCATAAACTCTCTGGATGATATTTCTTGCCATTTGGTCCAACTCTACTTCCTGAAGACACTGTATGAAAAGAAGTAGTCTAATTTAAGAAGGAATCTGTCCCTGGTAAGACAATACATACAAAAAAGACAGAGAGAAATCAAATTTAGCCAACTTTCCTAAAGTCTTGATCTTAGATCTGGTTTTTACATAGAAAACTTAAACAAAAGTTGCTATCCAAGTAACCTTGCTTTTGGTAGGGGTCGTTTCATGGAAAATTTAATTTTAAGGCATGTAAACATTACAGTATCTAAGTTTTCTTCTGCATGTTCTTAATCCACTTAGTGTAATCTCAGGTATATATTATTTTCATTTTTAACCAGTTTTTTTAAAGATTTCTCTTCTAGTGGTTATGTTTATTTTCAGAGATTGACGATAATGTACTTAAAGATTTATTAACATCTATATAGTCTCTATATGGTCTTTCCTCAGAGTGAAAGGCAAAATATACTGAAAATAACAATTCGCAGTGTATATGTTCCTTTTGCATGGATAAGAAACTAAGTAACAGAGTCCTTCCAACTTTTGGAGGTAATTTTTGTTTTTGGAAAACTCTTCCTTTTGGAAAGATTGAGGGTTTATGATTTTTCTTTTTAATTTAAAAAAATCACAAACACATAAAGTACACATGTCACAGACTCAGTGTGCTCAGAGGGCAGTAAGTATTGGGATAGCTACTAAACCATGGAACCCATTCAGTAAGACTGGTCTCGTGACCAGAGCTGGCAAGTTATAGCATAAAATATGCTGAAGAGCATCATAAAATATTAATGCTCCTGAATCTGATTCAATGGGATATTATTTTACTGGAAATGGAGATAAAATTCAAGGAGAAAAGCATAATGGAAGTATCTACTGAGGTAAATGTAGTTTGTCTCAATATTTTTAATGCTATCATTTGCTAGGTAACATATGGAAAATGCATCTCTGAATGGTGAATCAGTGGTTCTTTTTTATTGATGCATTGTAATTGTACATGATAGTGAGATTCATAGTGATTTGTCCACCTATGCACATAACATTATTTGGTCTGTTTCCTTCCCAATACCTTCCTTTCCAATCCCCTCATCCCCTTTCACTACTCTACCAGTCTCTCTTCTTTTCATGAGGTCCCTTTTGTTTCCTATTTTCTCTCTAGCTTCCACATATGGGAGAAAACATGCAGCCCTTGATTTTATGAGTCCAGCTGATCTCACTTAGAATTATCTCCAGTTCCATCCATTTTCCTGCAAATGGCATAATTTTATTTTTCTTTATGGCTGAGTAAAACTCCATTGTGTATATATACCACATTCCCTTTTTCTATTAATTTGTTGATGGACACCAAAATTGGTTCCAAAACATAGATATATTGAGTTGTGCTGCTATAAACATAGATATGCATTTATCAGTACAGTATTAGGACTTTAATTCTTTT
>PVLC010044616.1:0-12102 GCA_004027655.1 Graphiurus murinus | reverse complement strand
TAGCCTTTTGGATTTTTATTTTTAATTTTGAGAAAAGGTCTCATTCAATTAGCCAGGCTGGTTTTAAACTTGTAATTTTACTGCCTCAAATTCTCCATAAAAGAGATAATAGATTTATGCCAACAGATGCACCTGGACTGAAAGTTTTCGTCTGTATGTATGTATGCATGTATGTATGTATTCAATATGAAGGACTGAATTCAGGGCCATTCAACACTTCTGGATGTTTTTACTTTTTAATTGGAATCAGGATATTACTAAATTGGAGAGGGTCTTGGGTAGTTGCTAAGGCTGGCCTCATATCTGAGATCTTCCTGTATCTTCCTCCCAATTATTGTAATTACAGGTGTGTGCCACTGTACCTTGCTTGAGCTGGACAATTTAATGTTATTTGACATATCACTCCTACTCAAAACTGATGAAAAGATTTAATGTGATTCCTATCAAAACAAACAAACAAAGCAAAGCAAAAAACAAAAGAGAATGGGTTCATGACATTAGATTTGGCAATAATTTCTTGGATATATGAAAGCTATATATATGCCACACCTCCAGATCAAACTGTCAAGGAACTTCTCTGCAAGGGTTTTATATGTGGAAACACAGCTTTGCTAGGGCTGGGATGGAACCTCTTATCCTATTGTCTCAGCCTCCCAAATATTTGGACTACAAGCATATGCCACTATGTCAATCTAGTCCATTTTTTTTATTTTGAAAAGGATCTCACTAAGCTTCTGAGGATGGATGTGAACTGTGCTTATAAGAGTTCGCCCTTTAAGTATATCAACCACCGTCTATTCTACCTCAAAAAAAGAAATGGGGGGAAGGGGTTTCAATCCAGAAATCTATTGGATACAGATACAAGGTACATCAAGGGAAATACTGAGTGAACTTATTGTGTTTGCAGTTTTTGATCACATGTGATAATTGTGACTATGCACAGAGGAGAGGGTTTACCCTTTGAGCACATCAATGAAAAAGAGGAGAAAGAAAGACATTTTAGATGTTTGGCAGAAAAAATTCTGGACTGTAATGACCTGTTTTCTTGAAGCCACATTATTTTATACTGGATGTCTTTGTATAGAAGTGTGAAACTGTCCACAGAGCACACATTGAGTAGATAAGAATGGGCTTCTCAAGGTAAAGGAAACACACACAGATCACAAAGAAAGAACCACAAATCCATTACTTTTCTGCTCTGAGAATTTTGATATTTTCCACTTTTAGTAACATATGCTAGCAGAATGTGCTCATAAATAGACTTTTATGGTTCTTCTCGGGGTCAGAATGAAGAATGCTTAATGACATGCTGGCATGTGTAAACAAGCTGTTCATGAGTTTCTGAAATTGTCTAGCTATATGCTGAAATTTTTAAACAAAGTGGCATATTGAGTTTTTTTAAATAGTTTTACAATCCATGTTCCATACACCTCCATGCTCTACACTCAGCCCCATGCCCCCTTCCTCCCTCCCATAAACATCACAGAGATTGGTGGTGACAGCTTCTTACAGAGACACAGCATTATTTGGGCTGTGTCCTTCTTCAGTCCTCCTCTTTCCCCTTCCCCTCTCCTTCCTCCAATTACCTATCATAACTCTACTGGTCTCTCCCTCATTCTTATGAAGTCCCTTGTCTTTCTTAATTTCTTGCTAGCTCCCATATATGAGTGAAAACCTATCACTTTTGTCTTTCTGAGATGGACAAATCTCACTTAGCAAAATGTTCTCTATTTACATTAATTCTCCTACAAATGACATAAAATTCAGTAAAATTCAACTTCGTGCATATACCACATTATATTTATGCATTCCTCTGTTGATGAACTCCTAGGTTGGTTCAGATGTTGACATTTTGGCTTATACTACTCTACATGAATCACTGTAGGATTCTAACTTCAGTTCTTTTCAACACCAAGTTTTTCTCACCTTGTCCTGTCCCTCAAGGTTGTAGATAGACAATAAGTCTAAACTTCTGGGTTCTCAGCAATTAAGGGCTACTGTCTCGGGATGGGGTGGACCCCAGAGCCTCACAGAACTATGATGAAATCTTGGAGAACACAGAGTTTCAGAGGCACAAACATGTTTTTCCAAAGTGTTTTCATCAGGATGGAGGTGGACAGGTGCAGAGCCCCAGGCACTGGGTCCCTGGAGCTCCTGGATGGGACTGAAACAGGTCATGAATAGACAGGGAGCCAGAGCAGCTCTGAGCACAGACACCACAGCACAGTCTCAGCACCATGACTCCCTTATGAATGCCCCCTGTTTCTTCTCCCACTTCCCCTGTGTGGAAAACCCATCTGGATACTTTTTCACATGTCCAGGGCATCCAGGGACAGTGGGACTCCATGGTGCCTGCATAAGTATCACACAGGAATCTTCATTCTCCGCTGCACACTTCTGTCTGGACATGGTACTGTTTCATTGTTGTGCAGAATCTGAGATCATCTTCTCTCTCTTTCTCTTCTTCTTGCTCCTGCAGCCTTTGCACACTTCCTTTGATGATGAAATCACGGACTGTTACACAAAAGCCAAGCCAAATATCAAGAGAGAAGGAGACCTGGTGCTGGGGGCATTTTTTCCCCTTTGCTACTTGAATCAGGAAGTATCTGTGATCCGGCAACATCTCTTGATGAGACCACGTCAAACCCCACAAACTCACAGGTAAGTTCCACAGTTTATCCAGTTGTTATATGGGATCATGGTTGTGTGTGATTTTCTGTGTGTTTAATCTTCTATGCTTTTTTGGTGCTGAGGATTGCACCCAGAGGCCTTCTACCTCCAAGATACATTTCTAGCCCTTTTTAATTTTTTTATTGGTGCATTGTAATCATACATCTTTGATAGGTAGAAGTTGGTAAATGCATACATGTACACATTTCTCATTTATCCCTTCCTCAATTCCCACTCCAATCTCTCATCCTCCTTTATTCTCAAGTTCAGTTTAGTGATTGATTTGACATGTTTGTGAAAGTACATCATGCACATTAGGGCGTCTCCCCCCCATTACCTTCAGGTAGTCACCATCTTTGCTCATCTAAAGTTTCTCCTTCTTCATCTAGCAAAACTGTGGGATCTGTACACAATGGAATTTTACTCAGCCATAAAGAAGAACAAAATCATGTCATTTTCAGGGAAATGGATGGAACTGGAAAACATTATGTTAAGTGAAATTTGTCAGTCAGAAAAAGTAAAAAAAAAAAAATTGTATGTTCTCCCTAATAGGGAGAAAGTGGGACATAAGAGGAACTCGAGATGAGGAAGAAACCTTTTTTATTTTATTTCGTTTTAATTTTATTCTTTGTGGTAGGACTACATATTGAACCAAGGCACATTCTACTCCTGAGACACACACCCAGCCCTCTTTTAAATTTTGAAACAGTGCGTCATTAGGTTGGTGAAAGTCTCATTTAGTTGCTGAGACTGACCTCAACTTTCCCTCCTCATGTCCCAGCCTCTAAAGTGTTTCATCCTTTTTGAGCTTATGTAAAGATCAGAGGAATTGAAGGCAATATGTTTCGATGTTTTCTCCCTTCCTTGTATACTTACAACCTTGTATTTATCTTTTCCATTTGCTCTAAGCTTGTTTAGGTGCAAGGAGGGAAAGAAACCTATTTTGTCTTCTCCATTACCCTGATATCCATGATTAAGCAATACAGGCTTTGGAATCAATGTGGCTGGTGGGGACTCAGTCTCTCCTGGTGGGAGAATCTCTCTTGGGGGACACACAGGTTGCTGAGACATTGAGACCCTGCTCTCAGGTTTCAGACACAAGAAAATCTTCTGAATACCTCCTTTCTTCTTCTACTGCTGTCTTGTCTGTCAAGCTTGTCTGTCATGCACACACCACAGATCGAGAGCAGGTGTGACAGGTAGCCAGTGTGCCCTGCACTTTCTTCTGAAAGTGTATTGAATGTGAGACTTTTGCCACTGAGTAGCATGAGTTGCTAAGGACTAATTTACCAAACTCACACACACACACACACACACAAGTTTTAGGCCAGCCTTGGTAACTAGCAAGACCTCATCCTTGATAAATCATAAAAAGGGCCTGGGATATAGATCAATGATAGATTGGTCCTGGATTCAAGCCCCAGCACACAAAAACAAAACAAAACAACACACACACACACACACACACACACACACACACACCTCTCAGTGAAAAGAGTGCACCACTTAAGCCTGCCAGATCAAGGAAGCAGCAGAAGGAAAATGATAGATTTCATAAGGCTTCCATGGGTCTGAAACCTTTGAGCAGGGTCTCAGAATCTCAGCCACTTGTGTGTCCCTCTACCAAGTTTCTGCCACTAGAATAGGCTGAGTTCTACCAGTAACATTCATTACTCACGTGTGTGTGTGTGTGTGTGTGTGTGTATACAAAAGTGTGTGCATATGTGTTTGTGTCTCTTTTGTTTTGTTTTTGTGTTCTGGATTTGAATCCAGGACTACTCTATCTTTGAACTATATCCCAGGTTCTTTCTATTATTCATTTTGATTTGAGGTCTTACTAAGTTATCAAGGCAGGCCTCAAATATGCAAGCCTCTTCTCTCAACCCCCTATGTCACTGCAATCACAGGTGTGCTCCTCTGTGTCTGGACATATGGATGCAGGGCAAGGAATGACATCAGAGAACTTGTGGTCTGGGTAGACAGGAAGGATTGTGTGATCTAGCATGTCTGTATAATATTCAACCTATCTATAAGCCTAAGTCCTTGGGTAATGGTTAGGTAACAAGAAACTCATTCCTATATCATATGTAACCTTACCACTTCCATTTATTATTGTGTAACTTCCATTTTGGCAGGTGTTCTTGCATGGGAGGGAGATGAGAGAGGGGCTGTTGACTTTTGGAGTACGGTTTCAACCATAATTTCTCTCACTCCTATAAAAACCTCTCTTATCCAGAACTTGGCACTTCTAGCTATTTGAATTTTCCTTCTTCCTCTTCTTCTTGTTCTTCTTCTTTTCTTCTTCAGTGTTATTATTATCATCATTATCATTGTTTTAGTACTAGAAATTGAACACAGGGCATTCTATTTCACAGAAACACCCACAGTCCTATTTATTTTTTATTTTGAAACAGTCTTGCTAAATCTCTGAGAGTCTTTCTAAATTTCTGAGGAGGGCCTTGAACCTCTGCTGCCCTTGCCTCATCCTCCCAAATCCTGGATTATAGGCATGCACCACCATGCCAGGCGTTTCTTCCTTTGTCTCTTCCTCATTCATTATTCACAATAAGAAATGGGAAATTTCATGTATTACTTTATGCCTGTGAATTCTCTAAATGAGAGCTAGAGATATTGTCCATTCTATCAGTGTTAGGCAAGAAGAGCTTCTTAGAGGGCAAGGTCATCTTAAATCTCAGGTACTCAGGGAACTTCCTTGTCCATGGGGCTAGTATCAGGAGAGTGTGGAAGCCTTCAGTCCATGTCACCAAGCAAGAGTCTGAACTTCATACTTGATTTCTGGAACCAAACCACTGAAGATTCTAGTCACCCTCATTGACATAGGAGGGAGCCAAACGTCTTCAGTTTGTCTGCTATCTGCTTCTCTCTGTAATTAAGTTTCTCATGCCTAACAAAAAAGAAGAAACAGATTAATATTTTGGTAATTGAATAATGCTATCATTATAGAAAAATACCTTGAATACAAGGGTAATGCCACCATTTGGCAAATGGTTAAATGACGTCATAAATATCAATTAAATATTAACTGAAATAGTAATTAACTGAACATAACTGTACATTATATAGAAAGTCACAAGACAAAGACATAAGGAATGACAGAAGTCAGCTAAATTACCCATGGGCTCAAAATTAACTCCAGCATAAATCATTAACTGATAAGAATTTCATAGTGTTGAAATTTAGGTTGAAGCAAGCCTGACAGCGAAAGAAGAGAGTGTAATGTTTTCTGTCATGTGTCAATTCTAGAGGGAACACAAGAGAAAATAATTTCAGAGAACCAGAAGAGTGTTTCAATAGATTATTAAGACAAAGTGAAGGGACCAGGAAGAAGCAGTGGAAGGGCAGACACTGGGGGAGAAGATAATGAAGTGATGTTAAATGCCTGTTCAAAATGGCCCAAACCAAACAGTTTTCCAGGCAGTTATTATGCAACAATGAAAAAATAAATCAAAAAATGTCACGATGACAATGACAACAAGAACAACAATAAAAAAAGAGCTGAGAGTCATCCATTATCCTGTGTTCCTTGGGTAATCCCTTATCTCTTATTCTGTTATCCATGCCTCTTATCCTAATATTTGTGAGGCTAAAATATGAGGATCACAGGTTCAAAGGAAGCTCACAGCAACTTGATTAGGACCTCATCCCAAAAATAAAATAAAACAAAAGGATGACCTTGTAGCTCAGAAGTAAAATGTCCCTAGGTTCAATTCCTAGTAAACACACACACACACACACACACACACACACACACACACACACACAGAGTATGGGATCTATGGAATTTTTTTTTAATTTTTTATTGTAGTAATTTGTGCAATATAGCATACATCTTTGTTAAGTACAAATTGTTAACAACATATTTGCACACCATTCTCATTTGACCCCTCCCCCGATTCCCACCCCATTTCCTCCCCCTCCCTCCCCCTAAGGTTCACTTCAGTGAGTGACCTTGATATGATTGTGTAGGTACATCATGTGCTTTAGGGTGTCCCTCTGCCCCATGCATCCACTACAATTAAATCAACTTCTTTGCTTATCCATGGAATTTTATAACATTAAATCTTTCAGAAATATACACAATTGAAGCTAGCTCTAAAACAAAAGAACTTCCATTTTTGGTAAATCCAGGTACCAAAAAACCAAAGGGTGAGATAAAAAAGGACAAAGGATGAAAGATTATTCTCTATAGAGAAATAAAGTTATGGAACACAAATTGAATAGTTTGGAATCTACAAAAATAAATTAGTGGTCCTGAAAAAATATTTAACATTTTAAAGAAAAAATTGACCGTCTCTCGGTTGAGTCTAATGGTAACTGCTCCATACAGCCAGTGCTGCTCAAAATCCCTCTAGGAAACCTGAACAAATGGGAAACCACTCTCAAACATTTGGACAGTGGGCATGGCAGAGGCTAGCTAATGATTCCTGAATACAGGGAGAATCAGCAATGCTCGTGTTTGAGGTTCTGCTCTAAAAGGAAAAGGAGGACAATTTTGTATACACTGGCCCATTGGCTTATGGCTGTAACCTCAGTTCTTGGGAGACAAACACTGAACAATCATAAGTTCAAGGCCAGTCTCAATAACTTAGGGAAATTATTGGTAACCTAGTGAGACCCAGTTTCAAGAAAAACAAGTATGTGGAGAGGGTGTAGCTCAGCAGTACTAAGCCTGGGTTCTACCCTTGGATTAAATCCTCAGTGGTATAAAACAAAACCAAAAGGATTATGAGATGGAATGTGGATCAGCTTTATTCATTTCCCTAGAGAATACGGTGCTCCTTTTGTACCCATCAATACACTTTACATTTATACAAACATAAGCAAACTGGATCTGATGACAGGTATATCATCCAGCAAAACTCCACCTCACCCCCCTAGAAATGCCCCAGAAACCTCTCTGTGTTTGGGGCACAGTTTTCTTCACAAGAGTCCAAGAGCCATTACAGGTATACCAAAACCCTGGGAACCTTACTCATCTGCAGGCCAGGGCAGGGCCATCTCTGGGGAGCACCCTGGGTGTAGCCTGGTTGGTGTTGGCACTGGATTGGGACTTGCCCCTGAGCCATCTGATATCACCCTTCTCTCTGATGCTTTTCTTCTGTCCAGGTGGCATTGGAAGAACTACCAATACGTGCTGGCCTTTTACTTTGCCATTGAGGAGATCAACAGGGAGCCCCACTTGCTGCCCAATGTCACTGTGGGTTTCCAGCACTACAATGCCGTCCCCAGTGACCGCAATACCCTGGCAGCTACTCTTACATGGTTGTCTGGAGGGGACGCGTTTCTCCCTAACTATGAGTGTAAAACCCGGCACACATCTGTTGCCTTGATCTCAGGAACCTCAGCAGCATTTTCAGCTGAGATCGGAGTCATTTTGGAGCTCTATAAAATCCCTCAGGTAAGCAGGCCATGAATTCTGTAGAGTAATGTGCAGATTTCTCATAGTGCTTGTCAATAACATGTGATCATGAGAAAGGTGAAATTTGAATGTATATAAATAATGAGGACTTACATAATCAGATCCCAGTGAATCCCCAAACTCGTGACATAATCAACAGTGTAAGGAGAGAGATGAAGGAGAAGGAGCTCTGAATCTTAAGTGTCTAATGAAGGTGGACATGGAGGTCTACTGGATTACCAGTACCTGGGAGGCTGAGACAAGCAGAACATGGGTGGAGACCAGTCCCAACAACATAGTGAGACCCTCAGCAACTCAGAAAGGCCCTGTTTTCCAAATCAAAGTACAAAATTCCTGAGGCTGTAGCTGGCAGTTACAATGCCCCTGGATTTAATCCAGAGTACAAAAAATAGAGTGTCAACCAACATATTCATTCCACTGTCAATGGGAACATTGGTTCCTGACATTTCACAGCTCTGGGCCTCCTAGGTAAGATCTCCAGCAAAGAAAACTGTCCACTCCCGGGCATGATCATTTCAGGGGCCTCCAAAGACCAGTGACCACAAGATGTAGAAAGGACAATGCCTGGGCACCTGGCTTCCATTTGATGCAACAGTGAGGTCCATTGTAGCTCCAGGGATCCCCAGGACAGCAGAGGCTCAGAGAATCCTATAGTGCAGGTTATCCACAGCCTCTGCCCAGACTTGCCTTGCTCATATCCATCCAAGCAAATCTCTTGTGTGCCCTCTCAGAGACAATTCCCCTCAAATGTAAAGCTTGTAAGTTCATTATTACAGCACCCCACTGGCTGGAGAAGTTGGATATGGCTGGATGATAATGATGTGAGTGCCTGAGTTGTGGCTTCAGGAAAGGTATCCATCCCTGAACTTCCCCTATTTTACTTGCTTCTTTCCCCCTGCCATGGGCTGTGAGCACTGCTCCTCTGCCATGCCTTCTCAACAAAGTCTCTGCTTTGGAAACAGATGACCAAGGATAAAACCACTGGAACCTCCTGAACGTAGAAATCTGGGAGTCCAAGAATCCTTTCCTCATCTAAGTCGTGCTTGTCAGATATTTTGATCACAGTGATGAAAGAGTTGACAAAGCAGACCTCCCCAAGTCACAGGTTCTATGCAGAAAGCCTTAGAATCTCTATCAACATTCAGGATGGGTATTACTGCAAAACACAGACAGTAGATTAGCAGCATAGTGATCAGGAAGAATTAAGTTTTGGAGAATCGAAGATTGTAAGTGAAAACAATCTTCAAAAACACACAAGTACTTCTGTTAGTAAATAAAGTGCAGATTACCAGGAAGTTAAGGTATTAAGGGCCTCTTCATCATCACTATTTATAGGCAGCATTGATTCTGGGGCTTCTTCTGCTCCACATTTACAGAAGAAAGTAAGAGTAAAATAAAATCTACTATCTTGATGGTGCTGCAATGCAAGTCATACCTGGATATTTCCCAGGACAGGAGACAAAGCAGTTGTAGATCTCACTATTCCCTTTTCTTTCCTTTTTTTTTGTGGTAGTGGAGTATTGGAGTTTGAAAGTAGGATCATTCTACCTGTAAGCTCCACGTCCAAAATTTTGTTTTAAGTTTTGAATATGGGCCTCATTAATTTCCTGAGCCTGGACTGGATCCTGAAATCCTCCTGTCTCAGTCTAACAAGAACAGAGATTACAGTTGAGTGACAGCATGCCTGGATCACCTTGACTTTCTAAAGTTAAAGAAAATCACAAACTATGCTGTGAGTGCTGGCAATGAGGGAACTGGATAAACTCTACAGATGTTTCAGTTGTGCCTGTTATCTCTCTCTATCTATCTATCTATCTATCTATCTATCTCACAAACACACACACACACAAACACATACACACACACACACACACACACACACACACAACCTGGGTATTGAACACAGCAAAGGACATCATACACTATACCACAGAACCTATCCTTATATTTTTGAAACAGGGCCTTGTACATTGCTGATGCTGACCGTCAGTGTGTGAACCACCCTGCCTGGGTGTCATTCAAAGCACAGAGATCACAGATGTGTAGTACTGGGTCTGGCTCAATAGTCCTGTATTTTACAGAATATTCGTATCCTTTTCTCAGGAGGGACAAACTCAAGTACTTGTAAAATTACAATCATGTTTTTGTTTACTTATTCAGGTCACATATGGACCTTTTGATACCATGCTCAGTGACCAAGTCCAGTTCTCATCACTCTATCAGATGGCCCCCGATGACAGCTCTCTGGCCACTGCAATAGTCTCACTATTGCTGCATTTTGGCTGGACATGGTTGGCTATCTTCATATCTGATGATTTGAAAGGAGAAAAGTTCCTTCAGGGTCTGACTGTGGAGATGGTGAAGAAGGATATCTGTGTGGCCTTAACACAAAGGCTCCCTGACGTAACTAATATGTATGCATCAAGTATTGTCACTATCATGAAGAGACTCAGCCTTTCCTCTGCAAATGTGCATGTACTCTATGGTGAACCAGGGAGGCTCCTCATAGTGGACCTCGCAACAGAATTTTTTCTAACAATGGGGAAGGTGTGGATTATGGCAGACAAGTGGGATATTGTTCAGGCTCATAAGGAGAGCTTTCTGCATTCTTTCCATGGAAGCATCTCATTTTCACATCACCAGGTGGAAATCCCTGGCTTCAAACACTTTCTTGAGACAGTCACCCCTTCTCAGTACCCAGAAGATTATTTCTTTAGTACTGTGTGGCTTGACCTTTTTCACTGCTTACCTGCTGGGTCATTTTGTGGAAAAATTGCAGAATGCCTACCAAATACTTCCCTGGGTTCTAGGCCAACAAAAATCGACTTCCTAACTGTATCTCATACCAGCTACTTAATATATAACGCTGTGTATGCTGTGGCCCATGTTCTCCATACAGTGATCTTGGAGAAAACAGCAAAGGAACCTCCAGGGGATGACGAGCAGACCAGACTTTCTCCATGGCAGGTGAGCCTTCTGCAGAAGCAGGCAAGGTTTAAGAACTGGCTGGCATCTGTGGGCATCATAATGAGCTGCATTCTGACTATGTTTTCATCTCTTGATCAGAAGGAACAGGGAAGAGGAATACAGGCATATTCATACTTGCTCTAGGTATATGTGGAAATGTTTTCCATGTGTGGCATACTCTGCTGCTGGAAACTTCCATTCCAAATTATTTAATTAGTTAATTGAATCAGAAAAGCATTTTATATTGCAGTAGCACATGCTGCAAAATATCTCAATACAACTGGTGAGTGATATAGAGTGATAAAAGATTGCTCCACTCTGAAATTTTCTGGGACTGTATCCAATGCCAGGAGACATGATTAAAGTATCCATGTTTGGTTCTGGATATTTTATGCATCATTGAAGTGGATTTTACCCACTTTGTCTCTATTACTCTGACATTTCCCTGGGAAAGTAATTATTTTTAAACTGCCACATCCTCCCTCTTCCTTGTTTTATTTTTTAGAAGGGGTACCACCCCCAGCTCTTTTTAGTTTTTTCTGAAAGAGTTTCAAAAGTTTCAGAGAACTTTATTAAGTAGCTGAAGTGGGCCTTATACCTGTGATCCTCCTATTTCAGCCTCCTAAGTACTTGGATGACAGGTCTGTTCCATGGAGCTTCACTTAGACTTCATTATTCTTCCAAAATCTAAAAGAAAAATTGGAAATGTGATGAGTGGTTACGGTCTTAAATAGGAGACCAGTGATTGTGTCTCTCATCTTGAAATGTCCTTACTAGGTTTAAGATGCATTTTTCTGGATATTAATCCTGGTTGATCTAAATCCAGAATCCATGTATGAAACAAATTAAGAAACACATGCAGAAGAGTTAACTTCGTTAATCAAATTTGTAGAGTATAGAATTAAGTTTAATATGTAGAGAAAGGCATATATGTAAAAAGCAAGGTCATAAAGTGTAACCCAAAATGTACTTTCTATTTTTCCTAAAAATAATTATTGATGTGCCATTTTGTTCCTACTGGAATA
>PVLC010044615.1:0-12136 GCA_004027655.1 Graphiurus murinus | reverse complement strand
TACTGGGGATTGAACCTAGGGACATTTTACTTCTAAACTACACCCCAGAAACAGGATCTCCTAGGTTAGTGAGAGTCTCACTTATTTGCTGAGGCTGCCCTTGAACCTGCAATCCCCCCGTCTCAGTCTCCCAAGAACTGAGATTTCAAGTGTGCACTACCATGCCTGGCTGGGATTTGGCCATCTACACCCATGGCCCTATTTTATTTTTTATTTTGAAACAGGGTCTCGCTAAGTTGCTGAGGGCCTCTCACTAAATTGCTGAGGCTGTCCTCAAACCTCCAATCCCTTGTTTTATCCTCCCAAGTACTGGGATTACAGGCGTGTGCCACCATATCTGGCTAGTAAAAACCATTGCTTTTAGAGGGCCAGTATGAAGCTAGGTGTGGAGGTGGACACCTGGAATCCAGGACTTGGGAGGCTGAGATGAGATCACTGATTTGTAGACCAGCATGTGGTAATTTAGGGAGATCTTATTTGGGGAAAAAAAAATGAAAAAGGGCTATGGTTGTAGCTCCGATGGATGACCCCCCTCATTCAATTCCTAGTACCACCAATAAATAAATAATGAATGAATGAATGACCAGAATGAGAATGCTAGACCCAACTAGTCTCCATATCTTGCAAACTTAAGAACATCTGCAAAATCCCTTTGCTATGCCATGTAACTTTTTTTTTTAACTTGTGTGTGTGTGTTTGGGGGGCAGTGGGTACTAGGGATAGGAACCCAGGGTCATTCTACCTCTGAGCTACCTCCAGGCCCTATTTCATTTTATTTATTTTTTTGTGGTACTGAGGATTGAACCCAGAGGCATTCTACCTTTGAGCTACACCCCCAGCCTGATTTTATTTCTTATTTGGAAACAGGGTTCCACTAGGTCGATGAGAGTGTCACTACTTGCTAAGGCTGTCCTAGAACCTGTGATCCTCCTGTCTCAGCCGCCCAAGTGCTGGGATTACAAGCGTGAGCCACCACGCCTGGCTTCCTGGCCCTATTTTAGTTGTTTATTTTGAAACAGGGTTTCAAAACCTGTTTCACTGAGTTGGGGAGGGCCTCACTAAGTTGCTGAGGCTGGTTTCAAAACTGTGATCCTCCTGTC
Source organism: Graphiurus murinus (assembly GCA_004027655.1). NCBI lineage: Eukaryota > Metazoa > Chordata > Mammalia > Rodentia > Gliridae > Graphiurus > Graphiurus murinus. The sequence continues at coordinate 11,036 of PVLC010044615.1, read as the reverse complement.
TCAGCTTCCCAAGTACTGGGGTTATAAGCATGCACCACCATTCCCGGTTATGCAATGTAACTTAATCACAGGAGTTACACCAGGTTGTTGGTCATGGGGGCCTTCTTGGGATTCAGTATACCACACCATGCAAACAAATAATGGTAGTTATTGCAAAGAGTGTAACTAGCTGGGTTTGGTGGTTCACTCCTGTAATCCCAGTGCTTAGGAGGCTGAGACAGAAGGATAACGGGTTTGAGGCCAACCTAGTGAGATCCTGTTTCAAAATAAAAAGTAAAATTGGGCTGGGGGGTGTAGCTTAGAGGTAGAGTGCCCCTGGGTTTAATTCCCAGTATTCCCCCATATGCATATATATGCAAGATATCTGTATGAAACTCTCCTAAATACCCCCTTTCCCCCCCAAATCCCAAATCTGAAGCACTTCTGATCCCAAGCATTTTGGATAAGGGATTCCCCAACCCGAACCACCACATGTCCTATATCCATCATGCAAAGCTGCCCTTTTTTTTTAATACTGGGAATTGAACCCAGGAGCATTCTACCTTCAAGCTATACTCGCAGCCCTTTTTAATTTTTTGGCACTGGGAATTGAACCTGGGCATTCTACCTCTGAGCTATATCCCCAGCCCTATTTTATTTTTTATATTTATTTATTTAGTGGGAATTGAGCCCAGAGGCATTCTAACTCTGAGCTACAGTCCCAGACCAATTTTATTTCTACTTGGAGACGGTCTTATTAGGTTGCTGACAGCCTCACTAAATTGCTGAGGCTGTCCTTGAACCTTCAATCCTCCAGTCTCAGCCTCCCAAGTACTAGGATTACAAGCATGTGTCACCACTTCCGGGTTTATTTTATTTTACTGCATTTTTATTTTGGCGGGGCTGGGGATTGAACCCAGGTCTCACACATTAGGTAGGCAAGTACCCCTGAGCTACATCCCCAGCCCTTTTTTTTTTTTTTTTTTTTGCGGTACCAGGGATTGAACTCAGAGGCATTCTACCTCCGAGCTACACCCCCAGCCCTATTTTTCATTCTTTATTTTGAAACCAGGTCTCGCTAAGTTGCGGAGTGCCTCACTAGGTAGCTGAGGCTGGCCGCGAACCCGGATCCTCTGGTCTCAGCCTCCCGAATGCTGGGATTACAAGCATGCGCCACCACGCCCGGCTATCCCCAGCCCTTTTAATTTTAATTTTATTTTAGAGACAGAGTCTCCCTAAATTGCTGAGGATCTTGCTAGGTTGCAGAGGCTGGCCTTGAACCTATGATCCTACTGTCTCAGCCTCCCAAGCACTGAAATTACAGGCGTGCACCACCGCGCCAGATTCAAAGCATACTTTTGAATCCTGTTCGCTACTTAGTGTTGAACCCAGCCAGGATGAGGTTGGCGTTTGTAAACTGATGGGTAAGTATCATTTTCTCCCAACTTTTTCTCTGCCAGAACCATCCTTTTTCCCTCGCAAGTCCCGGAGCGCTGCAAAGGGCTCTTTTTTGCATCTGGAACTGTTCATTAGCATTTGTGTGATAACTAGTTTTTCTAGCTCCGGGGAGTGACCCCGGGGATGACGTAGTAGCTCCTGTAATCGGCTCACCTGGTCTAGCCGGACTTTCACTGGTGGGAAAAAACCTTCAAGTGTAGGAAACGCATGGGGCGCGCGGGGAACCCGGTAGCATTGGAATCCTACAATCACTCAGCCCACCCCATTCGCCTCCGAGTCCCCAGTATTTGGGATACCCCTTTTGAGAGGGAACAGACAGGCGTACAGTGCAGGAACTGCAGAGAAACTCAGCGAAAGGGGGCCGGGGGTGTGTACAGGCAGGTGGCGAGCGGGACAGGAATCAATCTCCCGGGCCTTTTTCGGGCAAGATTATATTCCTCCTGGAGTAGGGGAGAGACGCCCTCGATCTCCTCCTCCTCCTCCTTCGTCTTACCCATCCAGCCTCGGTTACCATGGAAAAGTTGAGACCCTTAATCGTCAGCCTGAACCGGGATGGGGAGTCGTGCTCCCTGAATTCCTGAAAGTGGAGTGGACGATCCCCGGGGCGTGAAGTCCAGCGGCAGATGGGGAGGAGAGGAGGGCGATCCTAGGATGGCCCCGAAGCAGCTTTGGGGGTGGGTTCCGGGCGGCCCCAGGCGCTGAAGGAGCCCCGGCCTCGCCCCAGCGCACCCCCCAGGCCCCCGGCAGGTCGCGGGTCCCCCCCCAGGGGCGGGTCCCGGGTCCGAGGTCGGGGCCCGCGCGGCCACGGGCAGCAGTTGGGGCAGCGCCCCCTCGGGGGCGGCGTCCGCGCTCCCGGGCCCCCGCGAGGCCCCGGCCGCCCGGCTCCCCCGCAGGCCGCGGAGCGGGAGCGGGAGCGGGGCCGGGCCCGGGCGGCCGGGGCGGGCCGAGGGGCGGCGGCGGCGCGGGGGCGCGCCTCTCCGGGCCCGGGGCCCCGCCGCTCCGCCTCCCGCTCCGCCTCCCGCGCCGCTCCGCCCTCCGGCTCCCGCCCGCTGTCGGCTCTCGGCTCGCTCTCGCCCCCCATGCGGATGTGACATTTCACGCCGCCGCCATTTTGAGAGCCCGCGGAGCCGAGCGCCGGGCCGCGTCCTCCGCCGGAGCCCCGCCGCCCAGGCCGCCGCCGCCGCCGAGGCCGCCCCGGCCGCCGCGCCCCGAGCGCCGCCCGCCCGCCGCCCGCCCCCGCCGGCCCCCGGGCCCGCTCGCCCGCCGCCCGCCCGCCGCGCCCGGCCCGAGGCGGGGCTGAGTCCGCGGCCCCCGCCCGGCCGCCCTCCGCCCCCGGCCGGCCCGCCGCGGCCCCGCAGCCTCGGCCCCGGCGGCGGGAGGCGGGCCCCGCGAGGGCGGCGGCGGCGGCGGCGGCCCCCGCTCGGGCTCCGGCTCCCGCAGCAGCAGCAGCAGCAGCAGCCACCGAGGAGGCCGCCCGGCCCGGCCCGCCGGCCGCCCGCCCGCCTCGGCGCCGAGATTGGGCGAATCGCGAGCAAGTACGTGCGCGTCTCCCTGCCGCCGCCGCCCGCCGCGGGCCGCCCCGGGGCCGCCGCCGCCGCCGACGACGCGCGGGAGGAGGAGGAGGAGGCCGCCCCGCCGCCGCCGCCGCCGCCGCCGCCCCGGCTCGCCGCCGCCGCCCGCCCGCCGGCCCAGGCCGCGGCCGACATGAACCACCAGCAGCAGCAGCAGCAGCAGCAGCAGCAGCAGAAAGCGGGCGAGCAGCAGCTGAGCGAGCCCGAGGACATGGAGATGGAAGGTGAGGCCCGGCCGGCGGGCCCCGGGCGCCCATTGTGGGCCGGCGGCGGCCGCGGGAGCCACGCGCGGGCTCGCCATCTTTAAGCAGGCCCCGGCGGCCGCCGCGCTCGGCCGGGCCTGGGCCGACCCGACCCGGCCCGGGGAGCTCGGCCGGCGGGGCTGCACCGTCATGCGGGGCCGGGTCGGGCCGGACCCGGGCGGCGCATTGTGCGGAGACCGGCCTGCGGTGCACAAAGCGCCCCCGGGGTAGCTTGGGTCGCTGGGGCTCTCCCGCCGCCCCGGCCCGACGCGGCCAGGGAGCCGGCTCCTTCCCCGAGCTGCAGGCTGCTGGGGGCGCCGCGCACCTGCTCCGGAGCGCGCCCCCAAAGCCCCGGGTCACTTCGCCGCAGCTCTGCCCGCGCCCGCCGCGCTTGATGGGGAGAACACCTGCGAGGCGCGCAGATGTTCTCAGGCTGGGGACCGGCCCCGTGTTCTCACCCAGCCCTCCCTCGGTTCTTAAGTTCCCCGCGTCGCGGGGAGTTTGGTTACCTGGCTGTAGGGGGTGCCCGGGACCTCCGGCCAGGTGTGTGCTTTGAAACTACGCGAAAGCCCCGCCACACATGGCTGCCTACATCAGAGTCAAACCTGACTCTAAAGGTAACTCAGCCAGCTGCCCAGGTGGAAGGTCTTGGTCGGAAGGAAAGGAAAGGGGCTTTGACCCGGTTAGTTCAGGTCGAGTTGGTCATTGGATGGCATCTCTTTCTTGTCGTGACTCCGAGTACTCAGAAGGGCAGAGACGCAGCAGTTTGTTTCCTTACCTACTTGAAGGGGTCCTGCTGGCCGGGGTCACCATGGGGGGGCGTTAAATGTTGTGTTCAAGTTTTGCTCTCAGCCAGAGGTCTTGGGTTGCATGAATGAATGGAGGTTCTCGGGAAGTTGAGGTGAAAGCAGGGTTTGTCCCGCGGGCTGCTGCCAACACTGGTTGGATTGGTGGGAGCAGTGGTGTTCTGGGAATAACTTTCTGCTGCTAATTGGCTGTCCACTGCAAGACTGGCGGTGATGCTGAGAACGGCGGCTGAGGTGCCTGCGGAAGGCACTTGCCAGTAGTACTTATCAATGGCAGTAATGGGGGCAGGAGCGCTGAGTCCATGCCAAGGACCGGGCTATCTATTTCCCTTGGCCCCGGCAGGGCAGTAACTTCGCAGAGCATCTGGCATGGCCGATTAAACCAGAGGTCTAGAGGAATCCCTTGCCCAAAGAATTTCGTGTATCCCTGTTTCGCTGCACTTTGCAACACGTCTACAACCTAACAGGAAGGATTGCTTTTCTGTTTCCTTTTCCAGTAGTATTTGACCAAAACGAGAAGAACGTGAGCATGTCAGCTTGCCAGGCATACGCTCTTACCTGCTTTTCAAATGTTTTTGTTGCTAGTGAGAATTAAGAAAACATGGCCATCTCTGGACAGTTATGCTTTCCTTGTGTCTGGGGAAATGTCCGTTTCCACAGGTTTCCAAGGCTGTACTCAAGCCTCAAGTGTTCAGGAGCCATGGAAGAATTTTCAGAAGTTTCCCCTTGGAGTTCATGTGCCTTTTCTCCTGAAGTTTTGTTTTCCTAACAAAGTGTTGCATTAGAAAGGTAACCCATGAGATTTCATGATCTGCTCATTTTCCAGAATCTCAAAGTGGATGACAAAGGTTTGAGTTATTAGTGGATGCTGGGTCCCTCAGCTTTAGGAACTGTTCTGGGTGAGCTTCTGTCCAGGTTTCATTATCCAGAAGGCCCCTTGTCTCAGAGCTGTGATCTTTGTGAAAAAGTAGGCCCCTGAGCACCCACAGGTGCGTGGTGTTAATCGCCGCCTAGGGGGCGGTAACGAAGCTCAGCCATCCCACTCCTCACAGGGGGTGCTGGTTTATAACTTTGGATCAGAGCGAGTGAAAGCACCTCTAATAAAACCCAGAAGGGTGGGATTAGGGAATATGCCTCTGTTAGGCTTCATTCCCATCAATCCCAGCTAGTGGCTTGCACCTAGTGGGAGCCTTTGCCTGGATTCCTGGTAGAACCAGCAACTGGAGACAGCCATGGTTCTGGCCAGGTGGAGGCTTTGTAAGTAAGGAGCATCCTGCCGCCCGCCTGCGGTGGGTGGTTTCGGAGGAGCCTGGGAGACTGGTTGGGTTGGTTGTTTTTTTCCCCCTATCAACAGGTCAGGGTTAGTTTGCTCTCCTCCTGCCTCGCTGTGTTGGGGTTGTACTTGCTTCTGATTGAACTCTGCTCAGTCCTTGCTCTGCATTAGTTATTTTTCAAATGTTCTAACAGGAGCAGGTAGGAAAGTGAAGTGAGCGTGGGAGGGAAGAGGCGAGGGCGCACGGGATTGGGACCACATGCTACTTGTAGGGCCTGGCCCAGCCAGTCGCACCTTTGATGTTGGGAGGCAAATGGAGCTGTGGAGGTGGTGGTGGTGGTATTGGGTCTGGCCGAGAATGAAGTTGCCTGGCACTTTTGTTTACCGTCTAACTTCGGTGGCTGTGAAGGTGTGATTGTGCAGGACTGCTTTCCCAGCCCTTGGAGAGGTGATGGTTGGTCTGTGTCCACCCTGTTGGATCCACAGGAAGTTTCCCCAGGGCTCTCCTCTTGCATAGATTGGTCAGCACCACAGACATCAACATTCTGTTCCTGGTGTGGTGGGTGTGGGTTCGTGGGCCCAGGTAAGGGGTCTGTCGGGAGTGTAAACTCTGAGGTGGATGGGGTAGTTGCTTGCCTCTGCACAAGTCTGACTGTCAGGAGCCAGTCGTGCTGAAGAGCTCATCACTGACTTCTGGGTTTTGTTGGGGTTCCACACCTGTGTGGGAAGATGGAGTTTCAACTTATTTTTCTGCTAAAGCAGGCTGATAACAGAAAGTGAGTTCTTGCATACACCTACCCTGATAAACTTCAGCTTGTGCTTTTGTATCTAAAGCTGCGTAAGACTCTTCTAGTAGCACTGTATTAAGTACTCTAAAGATAAAGGTCTTCCTGCAGGTGGCTTTTTTGAAGTGAGCGGCAGCACAGAGGGCATCAGCCCTGGAAGCACCCCACGGACAGGTGCGAGTCAGACCTGCTGTGCCAGCGACCACTGCACAGGCTTCAGCTGTCCTTTCAGGCTGTTGACTTTCTGATTACTATTTTCTCCTCTGTAATCAAATGATCGATACCAGCAAACATGGGAAGAAAGTGTGTAGTTTGTCGTACTTTCTTTCGAATCAGTTTCATTGGGGGGGGGGGGTTCATTAAGTTAGTTCCTAGTAGGGAGTCTGGTCTCAGAGTCAGGCCTAAGTTTTGCTTGTTTGCTGTATTGGTGCTGGGATGGGCCCTCTGCCGTTGGGCCACACCCCCAGCCAGGCCTGGGTTTGCATCTGGATTTTGCTGTTCGTTTGCTGTCTGACCTCTTGCTTAAGCTCTTGGTGCTTTGGTTTCTGCATCCTTGAAAAGGAGGTCATTCATACCTGCCCAGATTGTGGTGAGACCAAATTTGCCGAGCATGTGGAATTTTCGAGCAGCCTTTGGCGCACAGGTGTCCACGGAGTGAGTGGTGTTGCTGTGATGGTTTAGATCTTTGTAGCTGAGGGAGGAATACGCTCAGGCCGCAGGTGGGGTAAGTTGGTTATTGGTGGCATGCAAAACTGCCCTGCCATAATGGTATCCTGGTGTGGAATTGCAGGAAAACAGAAGCAGCCTGAGTCTGAGCAGACAGTGTTTTTGAGGAATTCCTGGGTTTGATATGCCTTAGGTAGAGTTTTAAAGTTACAGGTAAAATGTTTTGAGAAGAGTTAACTGGGTAATTGGAGTTGGGTGGATGTGTTGCATCTGGTGCTGCAGGACTCCTGCCAGTCAGCCAGCCCGATGGCCTTCTCTGATGTATTGCACTAGTGTTAGAGCTCTAGTGATGACTTGGAGAACCGGGTTGCAGCAGGCAAGCCAGGTCGCCCAGGTTCCAGTCTTGGGAGTTGGCCTGAAATTCTTCTGGGTCTCCACATCCTATTATTAAGCCCTGTCCTCCTTCCCCACAGGAAGCCGCAGGCAGGCTCCCACATTGTCTGGTGCTGACTTCCTTCTGAGCAGACAGATATCTCAGGAAAGTGCTCAAACTCTGTTCAGGTGTCGCCTTTCCCCTAAACCTTTCTTTCTGGAAGCTTCAGCCCCGGGCCTTGCCAAAGAGCCCTGCAGACCTTTCGGCCCACCTGTTAGCTGGCCCTTTGGGAGACTGTCTCTCACCATTGAGTTGTTTGCTCAGAAGATAACCTTCTTGTGCTCTGTTTTGTTATACTTTGTTTATGGGAGATGCTCATTCAGGAAACACGGTTTCAGTGAAGCTGAGCTGAGGCTCAACAGTCGTGGGGAGCTGGCTGGCTGGCTGGCAAGGTGGCCTTGTGAAAAGTCGCCAGAGCCATAAACCAATATTGCTTTGAAGCTGCTAATTCAGTTTTATTGCTTTTAACGTAAGTTGCTTTAAGTAACATAATGGCATCTTTTTTTAATCCTGTTTGAAGGAAAGGCTTCCCCCGCCCCAGAAGGATTTTCATAGACCTTCATAAATTACCAAAGGTTTCTTTTGAGTATTTTTTTTTTTTTTTTTTTTTTTTTTGCAGTACTGGGGATTGAACTCAGGGGCATTCTACCTCCGAGCTATACCCCCAGCCCTATTTTTTTATTCTTTATTTGGAAACAGGGTCTCACTAAGTTTCGGAATGCCTCACCTAGGTAGTTGAGGCTGGCAGACAACCCCGATCCTACGGTCTCAGCCTCCCAAATGCTGGGGTCTCAGCCTCCCAAATGCTGGGATTACAAGCGTGAGGCACCATGTCTGGGCTCTTTTGAGTATTTCTAAAATTTATTTTTGATACTGTTTCTAGTCTTTGAATGAGTAGTAGGTAGTCTGGATATTTTTACTTGATTGCTGAGGCAGAGGAACTTTATCCTGGAGAACAAGGTTGTAACAAGGTATTTCTTGACGTGGACCCTGGCAGAGTCAAATGTTAAACTTCACCTGCTTCATAAAGTACTTGTTCTGAACTAATTTGGAATTTAAAAAGTTGGAGAAAGCCGGGCGTGGTGGCGCATTTGGGAGGCTGAGACCAGAGGATCTGGGTTCTCAGCCAGCCTCAGCTATCTAGTGAGGCACTCCACAGCTTAGTGAGACCCTGTTTCAAAATAAAGAATTAAAAAAAAAAATAGGGCTGGGGGTATAGCTCGGAGGTAGAATGCCCCTGAGTTCAATCCCCAGTACCGCAAAAAAAAAAAAAAAAAAAAAAAAAAAGTTGGAGGAAGCAGGATTTTAAAGTGTCATGCGTGGGCTAGGAAGTAGGTTCTGCCATTTTTCTAGTAAGTTAGCACGTGCCTTGGCTAATGAGAAGTCAGAAGTGTTGAAATGCTTGAAGAGAAGCAGATCCACTTCCCTGAGTTAGGAATCCAAGCTTTTATTTGGAAATTGGAAACAGTTATTAGAAAGTTTCTCTTGCGGGGAAGTAAATGGACCTGGGTAAGAGCAGGGGTGCTTCCAGAACTTGGTGGTGGATGCCCTGGGTGAGACGGGAGGAATGGCGGCTGGGGGAGCCCACCTTGAGATCGGGGGAGAGCGGCTGCTGGCCGCCTGGCCCTAGTGCATTCAGTCCTGAGGTCCACCTTGGGCGGGAACACTGCGCTGGCCACAGCTGGTAGAGGTCAGATGCAGCCCACCGTGTCTGAGTGACAGGAGCTCTACCTTCTCAGAAAGGCTGGGAGAGAGTGTGGTGACCCTGCATTCATTTGGGGTCATTGAGAATCTGAAAGCTGCCAAGGAGGAGGTTCCTTGTGAAACCAGGACAGTGCTACGTGATTTTCCTGCCTGCCATAGAACATTCAAGCCCCAGGTCCCTTGGTTTTCATTCCATGCCAGTGACTAAGGTTTCCTGACATCCTGCTGCTGGGAGGGCAAGGTGCTGGCTTATGTATCAACCCGGGACGTTCCACAGGGAAAGCCTGGCTCTGGCAATAAGCTGGTGCGCTGGCGTCCGGTCTGGAGGGTGTTGTGTGAGTTTGGTTGGGTGGCCTGTGTTGCCAAGTGTGTCCACACCCCAGGGTGCGGCTGCAGGTGTCCCAGTGGTAATTGGAGTTCTCTTGGCTGTCCCTCCTGCCACCCCGTTCACGGTACTTTCAGTCAAGGGAGTATTCCCAAGGGAAGCCACATGGTGCTGCTCTGTGTAGGCAGAGCAAACCCTGGCACCCCAGAGCCCTCAGATGGGCCGTGGGCCGCTGACCTAGAGTCGCCAGAGCATTTCATAAATGTGACTTTGGGGAATAAGTTATATATCAAGGCTCATAACTGACCCTATGCAGTTACTCTTGTTTATTTATTTATTTTGCAGTACTGGGGATTGAACTTAGGGGCATTCTACCTCTGAGCTACACTCCCAACCCTATTTTTTATTCTTTATTTTGAAACCGTCTCACTAAGTTGCAGAATGCCTCACTAGGTAGCTGAGGCTGGCCGCAAACCCGTATCCTCTGGTCTCAGCCTCCCGAATGCTGGGATTGCAAGCGTGCGCCACCACGCCCAGCTCCAGCACCTCTTTTTAAGTAGTGTAGGGTGTAGGGAATATGAAAGTTCTTCCAGTTGCTATTTAATACCACTTGCAGGATACAACCATGCAAACTGTGAAGTGGTTAAAAACACTAATACTTCTTGCTGCTTTACAACCGTCCTGGACACTTAGACCTCTCCCCAAATGATTCTTCCCCCCCCCCCCCATGGCTTGAGTGTGTAAGGACAGGATGAGCAGAGAGGGCGTGGAGAGCGCGACCTTGAGGACAGCTCTGCTGTGGCCTGCTTGGAGCCCCAGCCTCTGAGCTGCCTCTGCCCCTCTGGGCCGAGAGGTGATGGGGCTGCTTCTCCTTGTGCTGGGTCCTACCTGCCCTGGCCAGAATCCATGTTTCTCTGTAGCACTCCAGGGGACCTGTGCTGCACGGGTGATGATGAGCACAGACCACCTTCTCAAACGCTTGAAAATATAGACATATAAGCCGGGTGTGGTGGTACACACTTGTAATCCCAGTACCTGGGAGGCTGAGACAGGAGGATCCGGGTTCACAGCCAGCCTCAGCTACTTAGTGAGGCCCTCCACAACTTAGACCCTGTTTCAAAATAAAGAATAAAAAGTAGGGCTGGGGGTGTAGCTCCGAGGTAGAATGCCCCTGGTTCAATCCCGAGTACTGCAAAAAAAAATAAATAAAAATAAAAACTAAAAATAGGGCTGGGGGTGTAGAATGCCCCTGGGTTTAATCCCCAATACTCCCCCCAAATACATACATACATACATACATACATACATACATACATACATATATGTATGTATGTATCTGTATTTCTCTACAGTACCACTTAGTTTTATATTGGGGCAGAGAGATGCCTTATGGAGTGAGAAGACACTTAAGAATCTAACCCCAGCCGGGTGTGGTGGTGCACGCTTGTAATCCCAGTACTTGGGAGGCTGAGACCGGAGGATCCAGGTTCTCGGCCAGCCTCAGCTACTTAGTGAGGCCCTCCACAACTTAGTGAGACCCTGCTTCAAAATAAAGAATAAAAAAATAGGACTGTGGGTGTAGCTCAGAGGTAGAATGCCTCTGGGTTCAATCCCCAGTGCCTCAGGAAAAAAAAAAAAATCTAACTCCACACCATGCAATTATAGTAGCCTCCAGCCAGGTGGCAATTTAAGTTTGAAATTAAAGAATTCCTCCTTTGACTACCGATATTTCAAGTGTTCAGTAGCCAGTATGCCACTACACTGTCCTAATTGACGTGGCTGGATTCTTGCTTA